>CAJNJA010005197.1:0-17929 GCA_905231915.1 Symbiodinium necroappetens
CACAGCGACACCACGAGTTGCACGAGGCATCGATTTCGCTACTACTACTTACTGCTGCTACTACTACTACTACTACTACTACTCCTACTACTACTACTACTACTACTACTGCTACTGCTACTACTACTAACTACTACCACCACCACAAGGAGGACGACGAGCTCGAAACAACACGTTCGAAAACACGATCGCGACGACGACTACGACGGAGGCGACGACGATGTCGCCTCGACGACGACGCGGACGACGACGACTGCTACTATGTATAGTGCAGCACAACATTGCTCAACAACGACAGCCATCCTTAGAGTTATAGCGACCTGATATGATTTGTCAAGACCATCGACTATTGTTCTCGTAATGTGCTTAACTGCACATGTTGCTTACGCCTTCCCTGGGGCTGGTGCCACGGTTGCTTTTTGCCAAATGGTTTGCTGTTCCAGGTGTTGTCGGACTATAGTACTCCCCGGAGTTCATGCCAGTTTATACGTTTCCAGGGGACTGGGTTAGCTAGAACAAGCGTTCTGGTGTTGCGGAACCGCGGGGTGGGAGGGGGCGGCGGTCTTGTCACAATTAGCTGGACTACAGCTTTGTTGGAAATGCTGATTGCTCGTGATTCAAGACTTTGAGGCGCCAAGCTCGTTCTTGATTCGGTGCATCATGCGTGCTCCCTGGGACGACCTCCAGGTTTTGCCGCCATGTAACAAGTCCTTCATGCTGGACCCCAGATCAAAACCTGTGATAGCAGCGTCTCGGACAGGCCGCGCAGAACCATTCACCGCTGCTCTTCTACCGTTGAATCCTTTCACAAACAGATAGCCACAAAGTTGAAGCACCTGCACGGAGTACTGTTGCAATACATCCTGCCGGCACCTAGTGGCAAACAAACATAACAAGCAGTATGCAAATTTCTGTACATCGCTACCACTGTATGTGCTAAGTCCGCAAGTAGATCGGATATGGCAGACCAAAGCAACATCCACACTCAAACACCACTCTAGGTCGAAACCCCGGGTCCCAAATCCTAAATCTCCTATCCCTGGCTCCCGCACCTACGTCTTAAGTCCTAAGTCCTTTGCCCTAGCTCCTACATCCTAAACTGGCCCCAAACCCTAGAAATTCCTGAACAGGCGAAGGAAGTCCCCAAGGCTGCGTCGGCGGCCTCTTTGCTGGAGTTTCAGAATATGACTTTTGAGTCATGGGGTTCAGGGTTTAGGGTGTACTTATACGGTTTAGGGTTCAGGGTTAGGGGTTGATTAGGGTTTAGGGTCTAGAGTTTAGGTATTGCTTCGCTTGTGGTTTGGCTGCTTCGATTCATAGGTTCTCCCTGGATATCGTCGGCATTGTCGGCTTGTGTACTTCTTGAGATTCAGAGATCTTGAAGATGCTGCGGTGTCTGATGTGGCAGGTTAGAGTGTTGAGTCTGTACGACAGCTTACTTCCTGATGTGAAAATCTGCGGGCTGGGAGGAGATTTAAAATTCCATACTATTTCAAACATTCAAAGAGTCCCATTTCATATAAATAATATTCAAAGAGTCTATAATTTCACATATAAGAAGATTCAAATCAGTCGAATTTCATATAAAAAGATAATTCAAGTACTAAAAATGTCATCTAAGACCAGGGAACAGCCCCCAGGTCTGGCTGGGGTTCGGGTTCCCGCTGGTTCCCCGAGAGCACAATGTTGATTTGTAACTTATCCTTTTGTAGACTCCAGGAATAACTAAAGGTTTAGGGTTTAGGGTTTAGGAATAATTGAGGGTTTAGGGTTTATAGGGGTTTAGGGTATAGGGTTTAGGAAAAATTGAGGGTATAGGGTTTAGGGTTTAGGGTTTAATTTAGGGCTCCTATTTTGATTACGAGCCTCCCCTAGATGGTGTATTCTGTATAACCCCCTTTCATCGATGATCCAGGCGTAACAGTTCATAGATTTCGTTTCTAGCGGGTTCAAAGCAGCGCTTGAGCATATACTCTCGCACCGGCGAGGCCAAAGAAACGTCGAAGACTGTCGTGAAAGAAGAGGAGAAGCCCAAGGCGGAAGTGCTCGAAACTTTGGGCTCAGGTTTGTGGTTCAGGCCGGGTTAAAGTTTCGGGCTTAGGGTTTCGGGCAGCTCGGGGATCAGGGTGGTTCTTCCCGGGTTTTTAGGTTCATGGTTCAGGCTTCCGGGAATTTGGGGCTTAGAGTATACCCTGAACCCTAAAATATCCTGCGCCCAGAGCGCTGGACCCTGAACCGTGCCGCATCACCACACCCTCAGAACCCAGATTGATTAGATTACGATGCCTGTCACCTGGCATAATGTTTGTTTTGCCACCACGATATACCCCAACTCCTGTGCCCAATGCGTACGCATAGAACAGCCGAAGGCGCAAGCACCGCCGAAGGCAACAGAAGAGCAGAAGGTGAAGGAGCCTGTCCAGGTGTGGTGACCCAGACTGCGCAGTTTAGCTCGAAGCCCCAACTTCATCCACCATCTGATATGGACCGTTCTGCATCGCTGGGGTCTGTGGTGTAGAAGCCCCACATTTGCCTGGAACGCTGCGACCCGAGTTTGCAGCGAACGTCGAAACCGGAGCCCTTGTCGGGTGTAGAGTGTAGAGGGCGATGCTGCAATCTTGCATGAAGTAGGTTTACATCAGGGGTTGTGGTGCGTGTTCGTAGACTTCTTAGGAAAGTTGGTGAGTGTCCATTTTTGGGTTTAGCCGGAGGAGAACCGCTAGAAGAAGCCTACCTCATTTACTCCAGCTTCAACCCGAGTCAAGAAAGAATTCCTGGCTGAACCATGCGCAGAGGCAGACCATGAGAAAAAGGCGCCACTCGTCTGCTCAGTAGTATACGACCTTTGAGAACGGTGACCTGTTTTCGTTGGCAGGGAACTTAGGATGCCGGATTGTCGAAGCTTCACCTGGTTTCGCAGAAGAAAGTATTTCAGAGTTGTTTTCCATGAGTGTGCAGGGACTAATCTAGATGTCTGATGAACTAGTAACTAGTAAGAATAATATGCCCGTCGAGTTCTCAGCAGAACTGGACACGAAACCCTTAACCCTTAACCCGAAAGCCTTAACCCTTAACCCTACCCTTTCCAATGATTCAGGCAAATCTTCGGTGGTGCGGGCTCGTATCTTCGAACCCAAGAATTTCCAATCCTCGAGTCCCTTCATGTGGGTAATTCTCTAACTTCGGGTCCCTTTTTCGGTTTTAACTATAGTACGGCACCCTTATAAAAGGACCCTAAAAAGGGATCCCACTTTAGAGAGCTGCGGATGCAGCTCTGGATTGTAGAGGCCCTGAAATTCGGGATCCCTATGCATGTCTTCATGCAGGGAATGGCAGCGAGCAGGGGATTTACATTGCTCCTCAACTGTAATCCTCTAAAAGTGCTCCACCACAAGACCCCATGAGCAAATGACTCTAGTATTTGGGCCTCCGCAGTTAGAGCTGGGTTTTGGGAGTATACTATAGTATACAGTATAGTATCGTCATATCAAGGAACCGTGGAGGAATAGTATTGGCAAGCTTTCAGACGCCTACATTCGACCAATACTCTAAGACCTAGTTCGCCACCGCCCCAAAGGTCAGCAACGCATGAGCATGATCCAAGGCTTGAGCAAGCGCTGAAGGACAAAGAGGCCAAGCTGCTGAGTCTCGAGAACTCCGTCAAGGCGACTCTTGGCTGGATTTTCTGGAGCCCCCTAAACCCTAAACCTGGATTTTCTGGGCCAGCTCTTGGGGACGCTAACATAGGGCCCCGAGTACTTACCGATACTATTTTGGATATGCTTGGTATGACTACACCTATGCTTTATCCCCAAACCCTGTTCGAATTATTAAGGCCTTGTGGGGGTCTAAGTTGTTCAGTTGTTTTTTGTTTTAAGGTTCAGGGTCTCCAAGAACGACCCAGTCACACTATAATCGGCCTGAACACGAGGAGTATACGACTCCCTTCACTTTCCCAAATTAGAATCCATTTAGCACGCGAACAATCCTAGTCGAATTCTCTATGAGTCCCTATAAACTCTATATCTTAAAGCGTAAACCTTGAAGCTTTTTTTTTCGAAAATTCCCGAGTCATGCGAAGCTCGCGCATCTGAGGAGTGAGCAGGAAAAGGAGGCCCTGAAGAAGCAGATGGAGCAAATGGCCTCTTGTCTCCAGAAGGCTTTGGGTTCAAGGTTTTTTTACCCCTAGAACCGTAAACTAAACACAACCACAACATACCTGTGGTTAGTTTGGGCTGTAGGGTTCCTATAACCCTACATGTCGTAAAGCCTACAAGCCCTCGCTTCTGCGTGTCTCTTTGAGGCTTGCTGGTTGCTAAGGGAGGTTTCGTTCCACAAGGAAGGTTACCAAGATCGGCTGTGCCGAAGTCGCCGGAACATCAGAGAGTACTGTTAGCTTCGATGGTTTTGCGCAGCTTTCGAGATTTCCAAGCCGGAGCAGTCGTGGCTCGTGCAACAAGCAAATGCCCGGCAGACCTTCGTCTACCCAACAGCCTATACCCCAAATCCTAACCTTAACCCTAAACCCCCTAAGCCCTAAACCCTAAACCCTAAATCCCTCTACCCTAACCCTACCAGAGGGCCCTAAACCCTAAAACCCTCTACCCTAACCCTACTAAACCCTAAGCCCTAAACCCTAAATCCCTCTACCCTAACCCTACTAGAGGGCCCTAAACCCTAAACCCTCTACCCTAAACCTACTAAACCCTACCTAAACCCTAAAACCTAAACCCTAAACCCTACTAAAGAGGCCTTGAGCCCAAAGTCTGCTGCTTGAGAACCCTCGGCTGCTAGAGAGGGAGAAAATTTAGGGATTTCTAGGAATTTCTAGGAAATCGAAGCAATTTAGAAGCACCCCCGGGTGCACTGATGTGTGAGACCCTGGAGTGTGAAGCTCGTGCTTGCAGACGGAACCCTTGGGTTTAGGGGTTTATAGGATTTGGGGTGTAGGGTTTAGGGTTTCCCTAAGACTCCAAATAGCCCACAGTAGGTAGTATCTATAGACTTTAGACCCCAAAGTAGGTAGTATTTCTATACTTGGAGTCTTAGGGCGGGTTTAGGGGTTAGGCGTGTAAGGCTTTAGGGCAGTTTTAGGGGTTTAGGGGTTTAAGGCTTAGGGTTGAGGGCGGGTTCAAGGGTTTGGGGGTTTAGGGTTTAAGGCTTAGGGTTTATAGGGCGGGTTTAGGGGTTTGGGGTTTAAGGCTTAGGGTTTATAGGGCGGGTTTAGGGGTTTGGGGTTTAAGGCTTAGGGTTTGTAGGGCGGGTTTAGGGGTTTAAGGGTTTAAGGGTCGGCTTAGGGTTTATAGAGGGGCTTAGGGGTTTGGGCTTCGAAGTCCAACTGCATCTTATGGGATCCTAAAGGGCGCGGTTCCCAAGCAGGGGAGGGTGCTGGGGAACTTCACTCTCAAGCCCATTCTTAAGCCTACCTATAGTCACCATTGTCGTTCCTTTTTTCGGTTTAACCAATCCTGTATTAAGGATCCTGAAAGGTAGCCCCAAAAAAGGAACTACAATGGAGACTTTAGGTAGTCTTAGAAACGGAAATTCCCAAACCTGCTAGGCCCCCTTAAACCCTAATCACCTAAACTCCTACGGCCCTAGGCACAAAAGCTCGAAACCCGTAAACCCTAACACTAAACTGCCTTGCATGTGCTTGGGTTTAGACGTTGGGTATGGTTTCACACACTTTGGGTTGCGGAATTAGGACCTGTAGTGATTTGTTGGGGTTTACTGCAGACGCAGGAAGGTTTAGAGATTAGGGTTTAGGCTTCAGGGCGTTGTAGACAGCCAGAAACTCAATGACAAAAGCAGTTGCCTGACTTGCAGACCTGCTACGCAGGGATTGAACAGAAGTACCAATACGCTTGTGAAATCTATCTGGATTCTTTTCTGGGCTTTCCTGTCTGGGGTGTTGATTGCAAAAAAGTATGAGGGCTTGTTCGTTTCGGGATCTGACAAATGAGTAATGTCAATATTACTCATTCAGATCCAACCATAAGGACAGAGGTGCCCCAAACGAAAACAGAGGATGACCTAAATACCCCAATCTCTTAGTAGTCGACCCGGCCGTAGCTCTTTTGGCTTGAGGCTTTCTCTACTCTCTTTAGAACGTAAGCTGAACAAGTTGGAGACACGATAACAAAACATCAAGGCAAAACAACCGTAAACCCTAAACACAAGAGCCTTAAAGTCGTCCGACATGTTCAGCATGTGGCACGTTATGCAAAACCTGCAGCAGCCCAGCAGCACCATCTGCCCCTACCATGAAGAGCCTGCGTCTTGCCAGCTGGTGGTCCAGGAGATATACTCCGCTTGGTTTGCTGGATTCTTGTTAAGGGATGTAACTAAAGTTGCTATAGTAAGGAAACCATAGTATGTACTTTTGATCCCTATTATGGTAACTTAAACTAAACCCATTAACAAGAACCCAGTTTGCGTTGTGCAGGCTCCTTTGCTGCGTCGGTGAGCAAACGTCGACGCCGTTTGGGTCATATTCCTAAACCCTAAACCCGTAAAGCCCTAACCCCTATTTCCCTGAACCCTAAACCCTAAGCCCCTTAACCCTAAACCCCTAAACCCTTAAACCCCTAAACCCCTTAACCCTAAAGGGCCGAGAGTTGCCAAAGGGCATAATCCCGCAGTCTCTGGCTTTGAACGCATGAGTTTCATCTGCATGCAAAAAATCAGCTCTATAGATTCTGTCTGTTTGTCTGTCTGTCTGTATGTATGTATGTATGGCTGGATGGATGTATGTATTGTATTGTATTGTATTGCATTGTATTGGCTAGGTCAACCAGATCTCTGAGATTGCGCTCAACGAAATTACTCTGAAAAGGAAACCCCGAACCTTCAGCCACATCTCTCAGATTGAGGTACACCCTCAACCTCTACATCCTAACTCGGATCTCTCCAACTCCCTAAACCCCTCAACCCTAAACCCTATCTACATCCTAACTCAGATCCCTGCCTGTGTTCTTGCTAAGGGATTTCATCTAAGTTACCATAACAGGGATCTATAGTACATCATATGGTTTCCTTATATTATAGCAACTTAATAAAGTTAAATCCTTAACAAGAACCCTAACTCCCTAACCCCTACGTCCCTAAACCCTAAATCCCTCAACCCTAAATCCCTAAACCCTAAATCCTTAAACCCCTAAACCCTAAACCCCTAAACCTCAAAGGTCTCTGAGGTTCAGGCCCATGAGGGTCTGAATCTTCTCGGGTGCTTTGACGCTGCCCTGGCAGGCTTTCGCGCAGGGGGCTTAGGGCTTAGGGCTTTGGGGTTTTGGGGTTTTAGGGTTTTGGGGTTTTAGGGGTTTTGGGGTTTTGGGGTTGTGAGTTAAGGGTTTTAGGGGTTAGGATTTAGGGTTTTGGGGTTTAGGGTTTAGGGGTTTAGCTTCTGGGAAAGCTCGGGGCTTGAAACTTCCGTCAAGGGGCGACTGGAGGAGTCGTAGGAATTCCAAAAACCTACCTTATTATAAGGTTTAGGGCTTACCAGCACCCCCCAACTACCCTCTACTATACCCTAAACACCCACTATTAGGGGCTATAGGCGCCCTATTACAGGGTACTTGAGGGGTGCTGGTAGGGTTTGGGGTACATGATCATGTGGAGATATGCAGCATATTCTAAGGAACCTTAAGAAATAAGCGGTACACGAAGGGTTGTGCAACGGCTCTTTCGGATGTATGGGGATTTACCGGCCAGGGGTTCAGCGTCGTGTGGGTGGTTTCGTGCAGCAGAAGGTAGCCTTCGCATACATAACCCTAAACCCTAAACCCTAAGACCCTAAACCCTGAAACCCTGAAACCCTAACGCTATAGTACTGGGGACTTCATGTCAAACCCATGCTTCTTAGTCTCGGTCGTTTTCCTGCGTGGCAGGGGACCCTTTGATGATGAGAACAAGGCTCTGGGTGGTATATTCGACTCTACTCAGAATCAGGAACTTCAAGGAACCACAAATGCAATTCTTCAGGCCCCTATCTTGAAGAGTAAGAAAGCCCCACCAGGACGCCATCATCCCCAACTTAGGGTAACCTTAAAGTCCTATTCTTCTGACAACTTAGGGTAACCTTAAAGTCCTATTCTTCTGACAACTTAGGGTAACCTTAAAGTCCCATTCTTCTGACAACTTAGAGTAACCTTAAAGTCCAATTGTTCTGACAACTTTCTTGAATTCAAAGGGAGACATCCAAAGAAAGGGACCGAACGGCAGATCTGGGAGTAGCACCGAGACCCACAAAGAAACTTGCAACACGCGGCCTGACACACCAGAACTGGGTGTCTGGAAGGCGTCGCTCAGTGCTTTCTGTTGTCTAGCATCTGGGCCTTGTAGTAGCCAAAATAGGGTTTTGGGGTGTGCAAGATAGTATCAAAATTCCGGACTAGAAGGATAGAATATCAGTGAGTACCCCGACCTCAATAGTACACGGATCGACTCGCTCGCTACTTTGAAGCGCTGCGGCTTTCGACGACCCTGTAACCAGAACCCGAAGGAAACCGAAGAAGTTCAGGTCTTAAGGTCCTAGCTACCTGGACCGCAAAGGACCTCCTTATGATTTCCTTATATAATCACGAAACCCTAAACTCTAAACCCCCTAAACCCTAAACCCTAAACTCTAAACCCGAAACCCTGAACCCCAGACCCCAAGCCCTAAACAGGTAGGTGTCTTTTTGGCCCCAGATACCTCCGAAACGGTGAAAGTGCGCAGCTTTTGGCCTGGTGTAGCTCTTCTCGCAGGTTTGCCTGGGCTTAAGGGCCCTTCTAAAGGGATGCCGAAAAACTGGGCTCTTGTTAAGGGATTTTAGTTAAGTTACCATAATGGGTTATGGTAACTTAAATAAAATCCCCTAACAAGAACCCAGAAAAAGGCACGACCGCAGGGTTCAGGGTTTAGGGCGTCAGGTTTCTGAAAGAAGTTTTCGGGTTTAGAAAGAATGGGGTCGGGCTTCGCGTTTAGGGTTTTAAGTTCTGCTGTGTCGAAGTGTACCGCTTGCGCGTTCTGGAGCCACAAGTCAGCTTCCTCCTACCGCCTGCACGGAGTTTGGGGGCAGTGTCGGCGTCGACGACAACAGCAGCTGTCGTCCCCTCTTCCTGCACCTGCGCGGCCTCCACCAGCTGGCTCTCGGGCTCCGCCTTAACCGCTCCTGTCTCCGAGCCTGTCGCGTAGTACACATCGTTGACAGCTCTGGCTTCTGCCAGCAGGGGCCCGTGCTTCCAAGACTCGTGACTGTGGGCTGCTTGGACAGTTCTAAAGCTTTCCTTGCAGAGCCTGCACAGGTAGGGTCTGGCCTCCGAACCCGCCGGCTGCAGGTCTGTGAGCCGAACTTCTAAGGTTTGTCTGCCTCGTTGAGGAGTCATCTGGCCATAGGCATCAAGAGTTCGCTGCCTAGACCCACACCTCCTAGGAGCAGATGCTTCGGGGCCTCCTCGACGGAAATTATCTGTACATCATCCGACAAGAGGAGGTCTATGGCTGATCCTGGGGCCTCCATTGAGCCTGATACAGCCTCGTTTGGAAGAAAGCTGTTTGAGCTACTGTAGAATGGGATAACGGAGCTGCATTCAATGCGATGCTTGAAGATTCATGCCTTCATTAAGGGATCTTGGGCCTGCTGGGTTTGAGGTTGGGGAAAGTCGTCGTTTGTTCTTGGGCCCTGGACATAGCTATATAAGGAAACGGCCTTAAGAAAACCAGACTACCCTGACCCATCCTAGACTAAATTTTCTCACAAAACCAGCCGCTATCAACATAAGAAAACCAGACCACCCTCGTCCCAGAAAGTATTTTCTTATACAGCGCTCCCGCTGTAAGCCTTGCCTCTTTCACCCCAAAAACCTTAACCTGAGGGTTCTGAGTTAAGAGCTTGGGGTGTAGGGTTTAGGGTTTTAGGGTTTAGGGTGGGTGTCGGTTTAGGGTTTCCTTTGCAAGACATCGGAAGCTGTGTTCCTAATTTATAAAAGCACCCGAAACCCTAAACCCTCAACCCTGCAACCTAATCCCAACAAAACCTGGGTTCGTGTTAAGGAGGAACTGAGTTAAAGCTACTATATTAAAGAAACAATATTATTTACAATGCACCCCTGTTATGGTCACTTAATTTAAACCACTTTAACAAGAACCCAGAAACGGGCTCTGGTAACCCTAAACCCTAAACTCTAAACCCTAAAGCCCTAAACCCGCTTCGAGGCTCAATTTGGACTTCCTGCATGATCTGGTGTGGGGCAACTCTCCTCACTGCAGACCCTCTGCCGGGTTTAGGGCGTAAGGGTTTAGGGTTTAGGGGCTTAGGGGTTTAGGCTTTAGGGCTTTTGGTCTAGGGTGTTGAGGTGTAGGGTTTGCAAGGGGTTTAGGACCCTGAAGTCCAAAGCCTCCGAGTTTTTGGTGTAGCTTGTAGGGGCGCGGATCGCCCCCCAAAGCTTACACGGCCTTGAATCCTAAAGGACTCTACCTAAAGGTCCCCATTGTAGTTCCTTTTGGGGGTTAGCTCTTAGGATCCCACTGCAGAATTGGTTAAATCCCCCGCAAAAAAAAGAACTGCAATGGAGACTATAGGCTATAGGTAAAGTCCTAAACCCTAAACCCTAAACCTACGGGTTTTAAACCCCAATAGTCCAAACTCTAAACCTCAAACCCGGAATCTCACACCCTGAGACTGAAACAAACCCCAAACACCAAATCCCTAAACCCCAAACCCTAATACCATACCAACACCCTTCAAAGCCCAAATCCTAAACCCTACAGCCCGAACTCTACCGCCCAAAGGGGTCTAAGGACCTATGGTGGTAGAATGTAGAGGTTTTTTGTGGTATCAGTGTTATGAATCATTATCATGACTTGTGAAACTCCCCCCCCCCCCCCCACGACAGTACCTACGGTTGATGATATAAACCCTGCATTACCCATGATAAGGAACATACCATAATTCCCATTGTTTAGGGTCCTTGAGGTAAGGCAGGATTTATATCATCAACAGTAAGGTCTCATTTTAGGGTCCTTTCTCTATAACCCCCCCCCCACCCAAACAATATCTATAGACCCCTTGGGCATTCCAAGCTGAGAAGCCATATCTTCTGGCAAGCCCTGCGAGATGGTGTGCGTGAGCCTGAGGACTGTCTCTGTCTGTCTGTCTGTCTCTGTGCGTGCGAGTGCGTGTGCCAGTGCATGTTTGTGCGAGTCATTGCTTCCGGGTTTGGTCGTCTTGGGCTACAGCATTCTGCGATAGGGTTTGGGGTTTAGGATGTTGTTTATATCGCGTCTTGCTTGTCTGCCTGTCTTTGTATCGAACTGTGTGTTGGTGTCCCTGTTGGCTAGAACAGAAGTTTACCTTTTTGAGGGGATCGGGTGCCATAGGTGCCTCTGTCTGCTGTTGTCTGTTGCACGGGGCCTTGGGGTGCAGGTTCAACTAGGATCAACCCGACAAAACACCACCCACACTCTCCACCGAAGCTCTTCTTCCGCTTAGCAGACTCTCTGGCTTGTGTCTTGCGGTACTGAGGATTGAATGTATAAGCCCTAGCCCTGAATTGGAAAATCCTAGCAGTCCTCGACCCTACAATCCAAGCCCCCAGAACACCGAAACCTCAAAGCTTAAAGCTCTTGAAGCCAAGACTCTGTAGGAGGAATCAGTATTCTGATTAATCAGTATTCTGATTTTCGAACGCAACTTCTCCCTAAGGCTCTAAGGACTCATAGTTTCAAGGCTTTTGGGCCCAAAGACCATACTACGGTTGCTGGTATAAATCCTGCACTACCCTGAATAAGGAACATACCATAATTCCCATAGTTTAGGGTCCTTAAGGCAATGCAGGATTCATATCATCAACAGTATCTATGGCTTTTGGGCTAACTTTGGAGCCTTAGGGTCTCCCCCAATAACACTACCGAGGACCCTCTGGTTTTGAAGCCGGTCGATAAACGGCACTGAGAGGCCAAACGTGCCGGATAAAAGCCTACGGAACTCCAAGAAGAGAGTCGGTACCCCTAGGGTTCAGGGTTTAATGTTTAGGGTTCGGGTTTAGGGTTTGGGGTTTAGGGTTTGGGTATGTAGAATAATAGACTTTTAAAGGATTTCACCTACTTTGGGGGGTTTAGGTAGCCCTACAAATGTCGCTAACAAACTCCGAAATTAGCCCAGGAAGCCATACGAAATCATATCACAAGTCGGTCGGCATTTAAACCTCGACAGAAGCATACTGTAGACCCCTTGCTGAAGATTCCCCTTTCTTGAAGGAACCCAGTCGTAGGAACTCGAGAAAAGGGAGGGGGGCGGTCTATTCATCAGGGGTCTATATTGTGCCCCGAACCCTAAGACCCGAAATCAACGAACAATCCTATATAAAACTCTACAAAGCCCGAAATCGTATAAAAGTCCTATATAGAACTCTACAATACCCGAAATCGTATAACAATCCTATATAGAACACTACAAAGCCCGACATCGCAGAACCATCCCATGTAGAGCTCTACCAAACCCCGAAACACATAACAGTCCTATATATTAAAACTCTACAAAACCAGAAACCGTATAACAACCCTATATAGAACTCTACAAAACCCGAAGCCATTTGACAATCCCACAAAAAAAAAAAGTCCAGAAACCCATGAAAAGAAACCTCAGATCTGCCAATGTGTCGCGGAGGTACCGGGTCAAGCCGGCGATGGCGATCTGCACGGAGTCCGGGTCTTGCAGGGCACGGACCTTCATGGGACTTTCCGAAAATTCGGGTACCTTACCTTGGGTTCCTGATAATAAGGATCCTACTATTTAGGGTACTATATAGTAGGCTCCCCTATTTTCGGAAACACCCTCCGACACGCGGGAACGACAGCTTTCCCTAACCCTCTCTGGGTACCGAATATGTACCTGGACCCCCAAAAGTATGTAGTTTTGGGCCATTATTTCACCTACTTTGAGGGGTTTAGGTAGGGCCCCGGGACCTCTAGTACCCTATATAGTAGGTATCTGGAGGGTTAGGGTTTACAGGTCTTACAAGAGCTTTCTGGGGGTTATATGGTGTTTCTACGAGTTTTTGAGAGTTGCAGCAGGGCCTTGTAGTGCGAAGGTTTTACAGGGTTTCAGAAGGGTTTAGGGTGGCACAGTGTTCTGGAGAGTTTAATGCGGGGTTTCCTGTTTTTTTTTCTGACAGGCTTAACATGTTTTTGCACAATACTATACGCGTTCCATAAACATGGTTCGAAGATTGCTCTTCCGGGGTTTGGAAGACTCTTGTAACTCCAGAAAACCATACTTGCGCTTCTGAGAAGCTTCCTAGACTTATTTTGGCGGATTAGGGGGCTTCAGTGCTTCGAGTTGAAGGCTCCTTCGTGCAAATGGCTCGGGATAAGCAGAAGGTACCCGTGTGATGTGGTGAGGTCTCCCATGTTCCAGATGGGACCTTGCAAGTAAGATCACTAGGCGAAGGTTAGAAAGGGTCCAGGTTGTAGGGGACCCTAAACCCTAAACCCTAAACCTAAACCCTAAACCTAAACCCTATGTAGTCTTCGGAACTTGGTTCTAGAAGTTGGGGGGAATGTTCTGGCTCCTCGGCACCCCCTTAACAATAAGGGCTTTGCAAGTCCTCTGCGCTCCTAAATCCGGCAATCCGACATCCCCAAGAGCCCCACCCTGAACCCCTTATCACACCCTGTAGCCCAACTCCAAGCCCAAAGCAGTGAGGCCCTTACGAACTACTTGAGCCAACGTTCCGACATGAACCCGTACTTGGTAGGACCGTGGGAAAATCAAAGACCACCTCAAACCCACAAACCCTAAACCCTAAACTCCTGAAAACCCTAAACCCTAAACATTAGACACTAAACCCTAAACCCAAAACCCCCACAAAGGCAAAAATGCAAGCAACAAAACCCTAGAAACCAGCCTAGGAAAGCCTATAAGCCCTACACCCTCAAGCCCTGTAAAATCCTAACGTTACGAAGCCCTTAGAGCTTTAGTTTAGAGAGCCCTATCTACCCTAAGAGCCCTGAGATGTGTAAACCCTAAGAGCCCTAAACCCTAAAACCCCAAAACCTTAAACCCTAAACCCCTCAACCCCTAAAGCCTAAGCCCCTGAACCCTCAGAACCCTAAGAGCCCCAAGGGCCCTAAACCCTCAGAACCCCAGCTCCAAGCCGAAGGCAATGAAGCCGGAGATCTCCGCAAAGACGGTCTTCTTGTTGGCAGCACGGAAGACCTCGTCATTTTTAGGGCTTTTAAGTGGGGTTTAGGGCTTTTAGGGCGTTTAGGGTTTTAGGGTTTTTAGGGCTTTTGGGTGTTTTAGGGCTTTTAGGGTTTTAGGGTCTTATCCGGCTTTTAGGGCTTTTAGGCTTTAGGGTTTTTACGGGAGATTGACTTGTTTTAGGGGCCTGTAAGTATTAGATTGGCATGATCGGGGTATGCTAAGATGTAAATTGTACGAGGAAGACCTGTCGTCTCCATTGTAGCTCCTTTTTTTTTGGTTTAGCCAACTACTATATGTATCTAGGATCCCAAAAAGGAACCTCCCAAAACGAACTACAATGGATGATAGAGGTAGTATTGGTGGCAATTACCCCTAGGCTCCAAAGTAGTTCCCTTTTGTAGTTAGTATTTAGAACCCTATAAGGTAGCCCCAAAAAAGGAACTATTTTTGGAGCCTCCGGGTACGCAAGCTTCTATCTTGGGGATCCTGGGGTCGAGAATTCAGCTGCGCTGTGCGCCAACAGAGGTTTACGGATGCCCCTCCAAAAGGAACCATAACACTGGGCTTGGGCGGGCATAGGGTTTAGGGGGTTTTAGGGTTTTAGGGTTTAGGGTTTCGGGCTAAGCCTATCGGATCACTTCTGCCTCGACAGCAAAGAAAGGCGGGGATTTATGATGCCTCGCTCTTTCCCGTGGTTTTCTACGTTCTTGACTGTATTGTATTTTCGAGGTTATACTTGCGGAACCTCGGTACTTGATACTTAGATGTCCTTGGAGCTTCCGCAGACTCTGTTCCGCGAAGGTCTCTGCTCCTGCTTCCTATGATTCAAGCCCATGTAAAGCAATCACAACCCTTGGCTTTAACACCGCATTTCAAACGACAACTCAAAAAACAACCACAAAGCACTCAACCTGCCGAACAAAACGACCATGCCGTCTAGGTAACCATACCAGTAACCCTTGCAGGACCCCTTCTAAGGCAGCCTCTAGACTAACCCTTATAGATTAACATGTAGTGTCCCTTATCGTAACCCCTTTTACATGTATATCCCTCCCTACACCGCAAACCCTAAACCCTAAACCCAAAGCCCTAAACCCTAAACCCCTAGGCTCTAAGCCCTAAACCTTTTTACCCTTTAAGGATCCGTTGAAAAGGAACCCTGAAAGTCCACGCCGAGAACCCGGCAGCGGCGGTGGCCTTTCACACGTGGCTCAGGGGCCGGTGGAGGCATGTTGGGATTTTTCTGTTTATGGGTTTAGGGGACCTTATGCGATTTGGTGGCTCTAAGTTGCAAGCCCCCCAAGCTCGAAAACACCAATCTGAAGGACTTGAAATCAAACCGTTGGACAGCTTGTTTAACTTCTTGGGAACCCCAATCCCCTTTATGAAACCCGTCATGTACGCATATGTCTTCAGCACGGCCTACGAAGACCCTTCCCTGGAAACCTGAAGGCACCTGTTACGAATGACAAACTCAAAACTGAAGGTATCTCCTAAAACTACAAGCCCAAAAACGGAATGTACAATTCAAGTCGGAAGGTACCTACAGTCTCCATTGTAGTTCCTTTTTTGGGGGTACCTTTTAGGGTCCTTAATATAGAAATGGTTAAACCACAAAAAGGAACTACAATGGCGACTTTATATGGGTAGTTCTCTAAAGTCGAGTCCCTTTTGGGGTCCATTTTATACGGGTTTTGAACCATAACAGTTTGATTTATGCTCCAAAGGGCTAAAGGTTACCTACTCAGCCCCTAAGTACCTCTCAGGATGAAAGAACAACAGCCAGCAGCCGACCTGAGTGTTTCGGATGAAAACATCTGCAGCCTGGCGACGTGTTTAGGGTTTTAGGTTTAGGGTTTAGGGCTTAGGGTTTAGGGTCGAAGTCGGATTGGTGGACTTCCAACGAAATTGTTACGTGGCGAATGTTTTAAATGAGTCTCTTGAGTTTGTGAAATGGCTTCTGGGCATCGTCCAGGTCTAAGGGGTCCATTTAGCCAAAGATTACGTAGAGAACGGTTGCTTTTCGGGACTATGCGCAATATAGCTACACCCACACAGACTGCAAGAAGGCAACGCGTCCATCTGAGTGTTGGACAGGCAACTAATGGCAGTTTTGGAGCAGCAATGTAGGGAATCCTACTCCAAGGCCCGACAACTCGTGGAGACCAAACGCTCTTCAGCAAAAAATATGTCACTTAGTTGCTGAGTTCATAAGCACAAAAAAAGGTGTACACTTTCAGTTCCACAAGGGATCAGATTATCCCCAAAACTTTAAAGTGTAGTAATTCAGCTATACTAAGATCATATTCGCAGCAACGATCTGTCTGGGATGGGGCCCTGGCAGACCCAGATCCGATATGATGTCCCGGACTCGCCGTGCCCATCGCACGGCGCAAGCAAAGCATGGCCCTGACCCTGGTCGTCCCAAAACGGGACAAACAAATCAGGGCCCGGTACGATCCCCCCCAACCGATTGAGGAACACGGGAAACGCTTCAAGGGTACCTTGAACCCCGAAACCCCGACAAAACCCTGAAGAAACCCTCACGTGGGAAACCGCTGAAGTAGAAGCCCTTCCCTGGGCTTTCATTTCAAGTATAGCCTAAAAAAACCTAACATCATGTTCTAATTGATACCGCCCCCAGTAACATTGAACTGTTTACCGAAACCCCACAAGTTGTGGTGTAAGCTACTCTCTCTCTCTCTCTCGCTCTCTCTCTGTAATGTATGTATATATATAAACAAAGAGAGAGAGAGAGAGAGAGATACATACATATATATATATATATATATATTTGCATACATGTGTAAACCAAAAGAACAGTATTGGTACGCATTCCGACCCCTGCATCAAGGGACTAGGGACCCACCGCAAAGGGCGCTACATCCCGGCCTTGCCATCCTGATTCCGGAAGGCGAACTCATCCAGCTTCTTGAGGTTCCTTGGACGGTTTAGGGTTTAGGGCTTAGGGTTTAGGGGTTTAGGGGTTTAGGGCTTTGCATTCGAGAGTTGCTGTCGTAGGCTTCTTGAAGGCCTTGAAGGCTTCCTTTTAACTTAAGGGCTTCTTTAAGGTTCCCTTCGGGAGGCTCCATTAAGGATTCCTTTTTGGACATCTCTGTCAGGGATTCTTGAAACGATGAAGGACGATTGTGCTTGCAAGGAACTCTTTACTTACAGGAACTCCGTGGTTTCCCAGTAGCCCCTTAGAAATAAGGGTGCCCTTTTTCCTATTATTTGGCTTTAATACGGCAACCCAAAAAGAAAAAAGCCAAATGGGTCCTACTGGGAAACCTAGATTCATAAGATCCCTAGAGTAGGTGCACGGACCTGCCGAGACAGCAGAGGAGCAGGGTCCCCTAAACTCTAAACCCCCAAGCCCTTGAACCGCTAGATGGGTAATTCTCTAAATTAGGGTCCCTTTTTAGGGTCCCCAACCTAGTACGGCACTCTTATCAAAAGGACCCCGAAAGGGACCTACTTTAGAGAACTACCCAAATAGCCTTCAACCCCAAACCCGTCACCTAAAGTCCCCCAGACCCCGTAAACCCTAAACCCTGAACCCATGGCCTAGGACCCCAGGCCTTTCAGTCCTAAGCCCCTAAACCCCAAGTCCTTAAGGGTTTAGGGTTTATAGGGTTTAGGGTTTGGGGTTTAGGGTTTAGGGTTTGGGGTTTAGGGTTTAGGGTTTGGGGTTTAGGGTTTAGGGTTTGGGGTTTAGGGTTTAGGGTTTAGTGACAGCCAAG
>CAJNJA010005198.1:0-22114 GCA_905231915.1 Symbiodinium necroappetens
GGCGGTGGTGGTGGTGGTGGCGGTTGTGGTGGTGGTGGTGGTGGTGGCGGAGGTGGTGGTGGCGGAGGTGGTGGTGGCGGTGGTGGTGGTGGTGGTGGGGGTGGTGGCGGCGGCGGCGGCGGCGGCGGTGGTGGTGGTGGTGGTGAATTGCTTACTGGATGGGTTACTACTGTTGTTGTTGTTATTGTTGTTGGTGCTGTTGTTGCTGTTGTTGCTGTTGTTGCCGTTGTTGTTGTTGTTGTTGTTGTTCTTGTTGTTGTTCTTGCTGTTTTTGTTGTTCTTGTTATTGTTCTTGTTATTGTTCTTGTTCTTGTTATTGTTCTTCTTGTTCTTATTGTTATTCTTCTTGTTCTTGTTGTTGTTGTTGTTGTTGTTGTTCTTCTTCTTGTTATTCTTGTTCTTGTTCTTGTTCTTGTTCTTGTTGTTGCTGTTGCTGTTGCTGTTGCTGTTGCTGTTGCTGTTGCTGCTGCTGCTGCTGTTGCTGTTGTTGTTGTTGTTGTTGTTGTGGCTGTGGTTGTAGGTTGTAGGTTGTGGTTGTGGTTGATGTTGTTGTTCTTGTTATTGTTGTGGTTGGTGGTTGTTGTTGTCGTCGTCGTTGGAAAAGCCACTATCCAGAGCTGCATCATTCCACGTGCAAAGCCATGCAGGCATCCCCAAGTCCAGAACGGCTTGCGTGTGAGCCTTGGTGGGGTTGGGCTGCGGTGTGTTGAGAGGCAGGCTTGATGGGATCTGGGATCTAGACATTCAGCTGGAAAGTTTAGAGCGGAGAAGCAAGAGGGTCGACGAGGGACCCCCACAGCCTCGCTGGACTGCACCCGGCCCGCGGCCCTGAGGGACAACGGGGAGAACGGGGCAAGGATTGCGCCACCGCAGGCCGGCAAACTGGCAAACTGATAAACATTCGGGTCTCCCCGATGTGCGGCAGGATTTCAGAGGTCAGGCAGGTGCCTTTCACGATTAACGAGGCTGGACAGGCACTGTCCGAAACTGTGCCGGGGTGGTCGCGCAAGATCAGGGCTTCCCTGTTTTGGGGTTGCTTCTCGCTGCAAGCTTCCTTGCCACCAAGCATACGGCCCGCTTTCCCGAAGCAGAAACTGCAGAGCAAAGCTTTGGACCTTAGCAATTTCCGTCCCGAAGAGCACCAAATGCAGGACGAGGATGAAGTCCATGATGGCATCGCTTGCTCCGGGCCCTTTTGATGCAAGAGCGTCCACTTGATGCAGTCAACAGAACTTGTGTGTGTTGCTTGGAGTTCGGGGGTTCAGACTGAAGCTGCTAGAAATAGGTCGGAGCTCCCCAAACCCAAGAACACTTGAAGAGCCAAGCCTGAACCCTGCACTCCCCGACCCGGCGATGAACATGGTAACTCCGACCAAGGTGCCATGTGACTCCGATCCGCGGCGATCGCTTCCAATGTGGGGCACCCGAGGGTTCTAAAAGGTCGAGGCCCAAAAAACAGCATTCTAAGAAAGAGCTGCGCTGCCGAGGCCCGATTTACCTTTGAATACCTCTCGCGCCCAACCTGGACCTCGATGTACTATTTCACAGCACTGGAGCTTCATTGAGTGACCGAAGCCGAAGCTTGTGCAAACATTTGTGTCTCGAAGATCAGCCTGGGATATGCACCCTTCCAAGGTCAAACTTGCGAGTCCTTCGACCTTTGTGGCTAGCTCAGTAAGTCGCTTTTGTTCGCTTGGCACTTCAATTCAGTTCCTAAGTTGCTACAGAGTCAAACATATACAAACAGACCTCCTCAAGCTAGGCGAGAACTGCTACGAGCGAAAGGGGCAGGCCGGGTACTCAGGGACCTTGGCAGCAGTCGCCAGTCCAAGCTGACTGGAGTTGGATTTCGCCGAGTTTAGACTGGGGGAGAAGCCTTGGAGCCTGAAATCCAAAGCCACCCCGAAGCCCTTTGCAGATCCACCCCGGTGGCCACCGCTTCTTCAAGAAGCGGTTTGTCCCTGGCGAGGCGGATCCGGTGGCCCGTTGTCGCCTTCTTGATGACAGCACGGGTCAAGAATGGCCTAAAGTTCCAACAACAGATACCGCGAAAACAGTGCCCCGAACTCACTCGTGACTTCTCCAAACACTTGGAAGCGGCCGGTGCTCTCCGAAAAGCGTCCGATGTTCATTCTCCAAGCCTTATGACAGGCCAAGACTGTGGCGCCCAAAGCGGCCCCAACATCAGCTACTCCAGCAGCAGAGGCATTTGCTGGGGCTGGTGCTAAAGGGCCTTCTACTAGCACATGGTGCGGTGGAAGTAAGATGGTTCACACGAGGATATCGAGGAAACTTTCCAAGTCACGTTGGTTGAGGCCTGGTTATGCCTGATTTTCGAAGACGACGCAGCATGCTGTCTTGTTCTTGTATGTGGAGGGAGGGAGGGAGGGAGGGAGGGAGGGAGGGAGGGAGGGAGGGAGCCTGTTCTAATTATCAAGGCCCCTATATTATTTCAACACGCCTCTTTGAGCTGAAAGTATGATTTTATACTCACGGAAGTTTATAATATACAGCGGATGACTGGTACTGCTGGTAAGCAACCGGAAGGGGAGGAAGGGTCCGGTGAAGGGTGCAAGGTGTTGACGGGAGAATGAAATGGGTTTTAGGGCATTAGGGCTTTAGGGCATTAGGGTTTTAGGGTTTAGGTTATTGGGTAAGGGGGGCGGTGAGATGGCTGAGGGATGGGCCCAAGTCCCATGGAGCGGATTGAAGCTTTTGGCTCTGGGGAGGGGGAGGTGTGGGTTGGGAAAGTTTAGGCGTTTTTTGGGCTAGGGTACTCAGCCCCTAAGTTAAATTGTTCGACTCGGCGTCTGTTGTGGACTCGTTGCTTTTTTTGGTGGGGGAAAGAGGTGTCCGTCACGATTTGGCGCTTGTCTCCAGCTGCAATCTGGATACTTGTGCAGGGGGGGTAGGGACCCGGTAGGGAGCACTATCAAGTCACGCTGTCATCTTCATTGCCACCACCAAAGTCTCGAAAGGGAGGTTGAAGGGATGGATTCTAAACTCCGAAACCCCGGCGGAGTACAGGCAAGTCGTGTGCAGTCAGCCGTGGAGTGCACTGGAGCCGTCCGTAGTTCAACTAGGTGCTCTCGCCACTCTCGGGCATGAGGGCAGAACTTGATGCGGTTTCTGAAGCTAAGGAAGCTTTGAAACTCAAACTGCAAGGACTGCTTTATGGGTTTTGGAGTTCTCTTGGGCTCGGGATAAGCAAAACTCTCCTACTGTCGAACGTTTGGTAAAGACAGAGGACCCTCGGCTGGGCTGTGTTTGCACATGTTTGGCAAGCCAGCCTCTTGAGCATGTGCAAGAGTTGTGCTGTGCTAGCAGAGTATGGCTGTGACCGCTCAATGTCCTGGTCTGAGTCCGTAAGTAAATCTGCTCGTCCCCTCAGTAGACGGGATGTCTTGATGGCTCCTTCTCCGCAACAGGCACTGGCTCCACCGCAAATGCCCAACATGGTGCAGATGCCGAACATGGCGCAGATGCCCAATGTGGCGCAGATGCCGAATATGGCGCAAATGCCCAACATGAGCCAGATGCCCAACATGCAGCAGATGCAGCAGATGATGCCTGGAGCTCGGTTGCGCTGCCGCCTGATAGAGATACCAGCGCATCTTAGTGCGACACATAGTCCCCCTGTTGCAGGGCGTCACCAAATGACCCCAAACTGAGACATGCATACGAGGAGACGCAACCACACCTATCTGCATCCAGACATTGGCACTCTAGCAACTGCTCTATGTTGAGACCACTGAGTTGCCAAGACGGGCCACTGGCTTAAAGCTTCAGTTCTTAAGCGATACTCGTAAAGTCCATAGAGAGTCAGCCCGGAGCCCGATGTGGCCATTCTGCCCTGCCACGCCGCACACCCCCTTTAAGCCCTCTACATTGAGGGTTAGAGCTGTGCGGGTCTTGGGCCTGAATGTGGTAGGATCTCCGGAGTAAATGCGAGAGAACGCAAAGGGAAGCCCTCTGTTAGAGTCCGGAGATGATGAGCTGCAAAAAGAGAGTGCCCCCAGCAACCACCACTTCCAGAAAGCCCCGGCCCCCAAGTTCCTCGAGCCATGGGAGCACCGTGTGGCAAAGATGAGCGGCCGCCCTACCACCCTGGGTGCCCTGGACTTCGTTGGGATCTGGCAGGTGATGCAACAACACTCTGCAGCCTAGTGGCCTCTACATCTGTGGGCTTGCATTCCTTTCTTCTTGCACAGTCTCCATGTCGCAACTGCGACTACCAGTGCTCGTCCCCACAGATCGCGTTCCATTTCGCTCGAAGTACACCCAAATCTCGAGCTATGATCGTTTGCCAAAGCTGGCTCTGCAGGACGTGCATGGACGATCAATGGTGCCCCCACTCCTAAGTCGCCAGTTTCCGGGACCCACGTCACAAGGAGTTAGGGACTCCCATGGCTCATCCTTTCTTGAGCGAAGGTGGAATATACGTGTTGTTGCCTCTTCACACCAAGAGAACAGGGGTCCTAAGGCTGAGGCTTTGCACCGACGGCCTTCCCATGCTGGAGTAGGAACCTTGCAAGACTTTTAGAATGCACTCATCTGCACTCCCACATGCATCGTCGACATAGTTCCGTCAGAAGCCACCATTGAGACCGTCTCAGCCCAGAGGCTCGCTGCACATCCGGCACCGGGCGTCTTGACTGGCTTGCTTTTCGGGACTAGAGTGTTTCGCTCCGTGACTTCAACAAAGCTATCATGACTTTCAGGAGACCCGACACTCTCGAACTGTCCCGAAAGCCAAGAAGCGAAAAGTGGAAGACGCCCGCACAGGGCGTCTGGTGTTGCAGAAATTTCGACGACGGTGCTAGCACAGCTTGCTCCAGCTCTTGTTCAAAGCTCGTGTTTACAGGAGTGTCCCGAGTCTCTAGCTGTGCAAAGGCACTCTTAAAGTCAACGGCTTAGACCAAAAAATCCGGATCTTGAATCGCTCAGTCAGGGCTTGAGGTGGATTCTGTTTACAATAAGCATCCTTCCTCCAGCATTCCAAGGTTTCTATTACCATGGAGGGCCTCCGCCGCTCAGTCTGAGATTCGGCAGGGGGAGACGTCCCAGAGTGAGATGGAACTCAAGCGTGAAAGAAAGTCACATGTGCCTGGACTCGTTGAGAAGACGCCTAAAAACGCTTAAAAAAGTCATAAACCCAAGGCTTGGGCCCTACGATGCTGTGCCGGGCCATGTGGTTCCGGGCCACGTCGTCCCTGGATATGCAGCACCTTGGCAGTACCTGTCGGAGGGTTCCCCCCGAGTGAACCCTGCGTTTTGCATCACTGAAGCCTCTGCGGGGCAGTATCCACGCAATGGATGCCGCTTGCTAGGCCCCCAAAGAGCCAGGGTCAGCATGCTCACCATGACATCACGCATTTCCGGTGCGTGCATCGTGTGGTTGGTTGGTGTTGGTGGGTGAATGGGTGGGTGGGTGGGTGGGTGGGTGGGTGGTTAGGTTGGTCTGGGTTAGGAGTAGCACTCTTAGGCAGATGTGCGATCGCACACGCGCTTTAGTCAAACTACCTGCTTACATGGATGAATTACTTCTTACGCATGTGACAACATGTTGCACAAATTCCATGAACGCAGAAACTGCCTCGTGCGACGATCAACCGCAGCAACATATATCTTCCTTCACGAGGCCTCACCGCCCGTCTCGGCCCCGAGTCGTGCTTCGGCTTTTAATTGGTAGTCAAAGCTTCGAATTCTGGATGCCCTTTCAGATAACACGACTCTTGGATTCGACAGCGAGTTAAGGATTCCAAACGAATTAAAACATGTTGCGGGCGGAACGGATCGCAGTTGGGTTGCAGAGTTGGCCGCCTACTTCGTCAAGCACCGGTGTTCAACTTCGAGGGGTTTCAACATCTCATGTCGACATGTATCCAACATCTGTGGCAGCATGTATAAGTGTAGTTTGAAGCTAGGGGTTCTTTTGCCACAGGATTTGATGGGGACCACCCGTGGTGCACACCCTTAGCTCGAAGCCAATCCTGGAGGTGTGACTCTCCCCGAGTGCCATCTTGCAGCTGTACATCCGGAGTCCGCATTGCTAGTGTTGTTGCTTATGCCCTGTGACGTGCTCGTCAGCGCTGCTTCCCGCTCTGTCACTTCTGATGCCACTACTCTGGCACTGAGACTGCAGGGCTGCAAGAATGGTCGTCACAGGCTGCGGATTGTAGCTGCCAAGGTCTGCCGGAGAGGTCAGGATCTTCAGAACTGAGCCAGTCTAGCAGACACCCGGTGAGCCCAAGGCCCTGGGATGCTACAGTCAAAGTCCTAGCAACTTCCCATTTCCTGCACCCTAAGATCACGGCGGCGCCTCCAGTGCCTTGGATCCGTCCCAGCTGTCGGATTCAGGAGGCTTCGGGGATTTTACTCATAGTCTCTGAGAGTGAAGGAAGGGTGCTTGAGGCTTTTGTGAAAGCAGACTTTCTCTCTCGCAGAGGCCATGTAGCCTTGAAGGGTTCACTTGGGCCAAAGTGTCGGAGCCACTAGAGTCCGTTTCTCTTGCCGAGCGACCAACAAAACGACACCGAACTGTCAGTCGAGGTTCTCTGTGGGACCATACTGAACAATTGGTGCGCCTGCAATCAATGCTGCTTTCAGCCGTTATCCGCCAAAACACGCACCTGAAGTAAGGCTACCCGCACACTGACAGCGGACCCATCACAAGATCCAGTGCATCAAGCCGCGGTGCAGCATGTTCTCAAAGTTCAAGGGTATTGGAGACTGCTCTGAGACGTCTGGGGTTCCTACCAGAGCTTTCGGTTCAAAAGGCAGCACGATTTGGATGAGGTCGTAGATCCTCAGAACAGTGAAGCAAGGTAGTAAAGTCACAAACATCGGTGGTATGAGGCTGGGAGGAACCTAGGTCCTACATGCTGCCAGTGTTGGTATCGGTGGCCCCCTGCTTTGAAGAATCAGAAATATTCGGGCGTAGCACAAACCCATGCAATGCTCGCAGCGATCTTGTATTGTCATGCTCTTCAGTGCCATGGGTATAGCCGGGTTCAAGCATTGCCTGCAGCAGTAGGACGTTTATTCTGCTGAAGTGTGGTTTTGCCTCGCTTTGTTCCTCGTGCAGATGCGTTAAAAGCTCAGAACTGAAGGACATCTGCATGGCGGAAACAAACACGGTGCCTGCTCCACCTCCGGCTTCGTCGCCGCCTTCAAATCTTGCGACAGACAAATTCCCGCCCTCTCTTGCGCCCAAGCGCCCTCTCCGGGATGTCGTACCGCCCTCTTTGGTGTTGATCATCTTGCTGCTGTTTCCCGGAGCTTGAAACGAAGCGGTTCTGCAGCGAAGACGTGTGCGATTCAAGAAGACACAAAGCAACGTGTCTTTTCATTCATTGTGTTATGCGTGTGGGCGGATTCACAGAGGTATCCGCGAGAAGATGAGCCATACCCCTATGCATGGCTGCAAAAGCAATTTCCCGAGCTGGACGAATCAACCCCATTTGGACGAGGTCTCTCGCAACAAGCAGGGTCAAACTGATGCAGCAAGCTTCCACGAAACTGACTACCCCAAGAAGAGCGTCTGCCTGTTGCTCTCCCTGGTGGATGCCGATGCAGCCGCCGTGCGGGTGCAGGAGCGGTAGGTGAGGACCACCAGACCGAAAAGTATGCTCAAAGCGTCGTTGGTTGTGGGATAGGTGCAGAAGCCGGTGACACCGGGACATGCCAAGGGCAGGCTGCGGACATACGAGTTCTTGTGCGAATTCATGGGAAGTTCTTGGCGCTCGTAGGAGAAGGGGGCGGCCCAGAAGGTCAAGAGGTCAGGTAAGGTCGAGAGGATCAAGAGGGTCACCCAGGGATAGTAGGGTCTCTTGAGGGACACCAAGTGATCTGACAGGCTCCCCGGCACACCCCCAACGTTGGCTTCTGTTGACGAATCCAAATTTTGCACAAGAAACTCTTGTTGCCCGGCCCTCAACTGCAGGACGCGCGTGAATGCCCCGGTGCGTTAGCAAGCCAGTAGCAATTCGAGAGGATAGCCGCGGCATCCTACGATCAGCCCTACACGTCGATGTTTACCCATTGTCGGAAAGTTTTCAATTTGCGGGCATCAACCACACTCGATTCAACAGAGAACGCAGGGTTTTTTTGTGAATCCATAAATATGACTTCAAGAACTCGGTCAAGCTGTGAGAGAAGCCGCTCTGTTGTTCGCAACTGTTTTCAGACAGGTGCGCCCCCACGTCGATCGGCCTCATCCTGCCACCGTGGCGTTGAATGCACCGCACTTTGTCCGAAGTATCCCAGAGCTCGACGGCTGAACAACCTAGACTTTTCGGACCTTACGCCCTGATTCTGGCGGGACCCCTCGAACCCGGTACCCTCTATGCAAGGCTAGTCGCACTAGCTATGTCTTGTGGTCGAGTGCGCTTGATTTTTTACACATCCTAGGCCTACAGGCCGATGTCACAGCACCAGTTTCTCAAGCACTGGCATGCAGAGGTAGCGTATGGCACAAAGATGTGAAGGAGTTTGGAGACAAGGGGAGCATAGTGCTTTCATATCCGTCAGATTTCGGGTGGAAACCATGACCTGCCCAGGACTTCAGCGAGGAGCATCGCCGCAGGCTTCTGTTAGAGGATTACCTCTGAGCGTTTGAAGCCTCGTGCATCTAACCACAGGATTCGAGCGTTGTGGTTGCGGATTGCTGTCCAGACCACGTACCTCAGTTAACTGGCGAAGCCTACCTATGCAAACAGACTTCGGAACACCATGCGCCCAGGAGTGAATATGAAAGTAGTTGAGCAATGAAGCGGAAAAACTCAACCACAGAGCTGATTTCCTCCATCATCATTCGCAGTCAGACTCGGTTCGTCGAACGTACCAAAAGGGAGCTTGATCTCAGCATGATGCCCTGTACCCGCCCTCACTGTGATAACACGGTTCAGCCCGAGAAACATGATCGTTTCCGAAAGAAAACCGGGTGTCCTTTGTATTTGGGGGGTCTCTTGAATGAGTCTGGGACCAGACATTTCAGGAGCGTTCAGTGCTTCAATTGTTTCAGAAAAGGATGTTGTTCCGGATTGCCGAAGCAAGACCTCAAGCTTTGCTGTGCTCAAGACGTTAGACATTCTGCAGGTCACATGTTGAGGCAGCGCATTTGTGTGTTAGCTTGGGTTTGGGCAGGTGGTCCGTGGGCAGGATACAGCTCTGAGTGAAAGATGCAAGCACTCCTGTCTTCAGCAATCCAGGTTCTCTCACCCGGAGAACATATTGCTGGCATGTCAATATGGCGCGAAACTCAGATTCCACTAGAGAATTGTCCACGGAGTCCTCGGCTCGAAATACGAGGGCAGCACATGGACCTCAGATGTTAACATGCTCTCCATGTCCACCGGTCCTCCAACGCCGAGTCGAAACTGCAGAGAATTTCATTTGCATTGAGAGTGTTTAGACTTTCCTCTCTCGTCAAGGCAATTCGCAAGCTAGTGTCGGAAGTGTTGCTGTGCTCCTGTGGTGGCACTAGCGACACCGTGTAGCCGGCGCAATGAAACAAGTGTCCGGGCGACTGTGGTGGTTCGGCCTCCTGCACTATGACTAGCTTTCTCAGCAGACTCGCTTGCCCCGATTGCCCACATGAAACGGTTCCGTGTCTTTGCTGGGGTGGTAGAGTGTAGGGATAGCGAATGAAGACACGCGATTCCTTCAGCGGGTCTGGAATTCCAGCTTGGTGTTTTTTCACCCTCCTGGTTCTCTGTCGTTTTTGGGCCTCCTGATCCTGCAGGCAGCAGATGCTACCAAAAGAACCTGGCCCACCTCAAGCACTTCGTGCCCGGGCCCCGGAGGTGGAAAAGCAGAATTGAGACTTCTACGTACTTTTCGTGGCCGGAAGTCGGAGATACCGCAAATTTGTCTGCGAGCGGTTAGGCACAGAAAGCAGATGACTGGTGCCCTGCTTTTCGAAGTTTGAGGGTGGATTTGCAATATAGCCCTACAGTTGTTTGGCCCAGGAGGGCATGGCTGCACGGACTCACCACAAGAAGGGTTTCTGGAGCAGCACGTGAGCTCGTTTGCCTCGTCGAAATCCCTTTTCCGCCTGTCCCCTTTGTGGAAACAAGTTCCAGCTTGTCATCCGGCGGAACGAGAACGGACAGTTTGTGCTTCATGCAAGCAAAGAACAGCTAGTATCTCGCCGTGTATACCTGCGGTAGCTTTCGATGTCCCCGACCAGGCACCCGGGCGATCGGCACTACCGAATGGGCCTTGTGCATTTCCCGACGCGGAAGGGAGCCTCTCGTTTCCAACACACGGGTTCGGTCAAAATGCTTCACGTTTTACCAGCACCGCCGAGCCACGGATTTAGCGGCATGTTTACTAGTTGAAGGCTTTTGTCGGCATTGAATGTCTGACTGAGGATTTACCGGGACTTCGGACTTCGGACAGGGGAGGGTTAGGTGGAAGATGGCATCGAAGGCACAGGGGCTTCGGGGTCTTGTCGATCCAGTCCTCTCTGGTTTCGCCCACAGATTCCAACTGTAAGCAGTCTTGATTCCTTTAAGTCATACATGCTGCGCGAACCATATGTTTGACCAGAGGCTCTTGACCATCACAAGGCCAGTAAGAACGCGGATCAGCAGATTTGATCGGAGGTGCGTGTTCAAAAGGAGTTCCCGACGTTGCACCTTGGCAAACTCCTACATTTATGGGCTGGTCCAGGCTTTCGAGGTTTGCAACATACGATAAGGGTAGTTGTGGAGACAGGCATGGCTTTGCTTTGCTCGAGATGTGCCTCTGCCAGCATGTTTCTTACTTTATGCATGGTGCTCTGCAGATCTCTCGCGCGGGCTTGTTGCGTGGGGGATGCGCTGGCACATGTTGGCTGGCTCGGAGGGGGGGGAAGCAGAACAAGCCGTGTACATCTTCAATGGAACTGAGGCCGACAAGCTTTGACAGTTTAATGCAGTAACCAGCGAACAGTGAGCATCTTCAATGACTAGGCCCATCAGCCAAGGCGTGATCTGTTCAACTTCTGCGACCCAGATGAGTCTGGGAACATCTCCAAAGAAGAGTTCCAGGCCAGTGGCCCCAGGTCCAGAAGCGCTTGGGGGAGCGATTTCAGAACTCAGTCAGACGGTAAAGCGCATCGACAGCACTGAGACCCTTATCAAGCCATCAACACTAGTCATTGAGCAAAGGGCCTGTCTATCACATACCAAAGGAACAATTCTTGCGGAAGCCTTGCTGCGCCAGCTCCCACGATCCTCCCCAAGTGAAAAAAGCTACTCAAGAGACCCAGGGCTTCAATCTTTCGAGATGTAGTGGCCTAAGCCTCTCACGAGGGTGCATGGGACCTGCTCGTCGACCTTCCCCCGGCGGTCTTCGGCATGGAGGCCTATGGGGAACCGGGTCCTGCTGCAAACTCGCAAGGCATCTTGAAACCGAAAGCCCCTGAAGACCCTCAAGCCTCAATGATCCTCAAACAGTCACCCAGAGTCCTACGCTCTGAGCTCACCGGGGTGCCGGATTCGGAGTATCAAGTTCCCAAGAGCGAAGGATTCCGCGCAGAGGCATTCGACAGCTTGGGCGAAGCCTGAAGAGGGGACTTAAAGCGGTTTCAGGATAAGCTGAAATCGCCGGGATCAGGATATGGTCGAAAAAGCGGTTTGGACACAAAGCCGTTTGGCAGAATCAACCAGAACGAATTCCAGAGAGGTTTGGTCACATCCCTGATCAGGGCACTTCGCTGAAGGGCAGCCCTGAGCAGGCCGGACCGGGCATGAACCCAGATCGGGATGTTACTTCAGTCCGGAAGCGCGGTGCGTTCTTGCATGCAGTCCAGAAGATGACAGCTTTCCTGACACAGGGTACTTTTGCGGGTACCATCTCCACGTGGTTGCATTCATTTTGCATAGATTCCGTGCTGGTGGATAGGCAAAGCATCCGCAACTGAGGCGGAATTAACTCCAGGCTCCACCAACGGACGCTCCGCAAATGGGTCCCTGAGGCTCTCCTCAGCGTTCCTCGTCCTTCCGTTGGACACATCCCCGCACTGCCTTTCCTTTGAAGGGAGTCTCCGAACTGGAAACCTTCGACCTACCGTCACCAAGCCTCGTCTCGAGGAAATTCTACGCTTAGGCCCCACCCCAGATCCAGAAGGCCTGGGAATCTGCTGCCGGCGACGAGCGAAGCCACCTCACCTTCGCCCAGTTCGCGAAGTGGGCGGCGGCGGCCTGACCCCAATAACCAGTGACTAGGGAAGACGTCTCGCCAAACTACAGACGTTCCGCGTGTAATAGTCGGAAATAAACTTGTTTGTGAATATGCACATGAAAGGAGCCTCCACGAAGTGAATCGGCTTTTGATCATGCCAAACTCCAAATCAGCAACCGTGCATGGAGCCATGACCAGGACATGAAGATTCAGCTGCCCGTGGGCGTGGATCCCTCCGACGCCGCCGCAGCACCGTGGCAACAGTTTCCGCGGACACTTTGTGCTCGAGTGGTCCGAACGTACTGCGCAGCAGAAGAAGCGAAAACTAATATGCCTCACATCCCTGAATGCCTTCGTCTGATCGGAAGAGCGGAAGGTGGATCGAAAATTCTCGACGAACTTTTGGGGCAGCTCAAAGATTCAGCCACCAACTTCAACACCCAAATTCTCCAGGATCGGCCGTGTCGCTTCCAGTACAAAGACCGCTGCCCCTGCGTGAATTTCAAGGTCCAAAAGCACGTACTTGGCTGTGAGGGGATGAGGTGAGTTCTCAACCCCTGTCTTTTCCTGTGAAGCTCTCACATAGTTCTCGTGCGTCAGAGATTATGTGTTCCCCGGCAGAGATTTCAATGCCACGTGCTGTATCTAACGAGAGCAGACAGGTGCAGCCATGTCGCTCTACTTTCGCGTTGCTGTCTAAGACAATCTCAAGGTTCATTGCTCGCTAGGTTTAATTTGCCGCATCATATTTCTTCATCCGTGCATGGGTATGGACGACATAAAGCAAGTGACGTCCCATGCGGGCTCGCTATCAATGCTTCACAAGGTGGAGATGAGTGCAAACAGTGACCGATGATGTACAATATTGTCAAAAGAAGTAGCGTGCTAGATGGCGACCAAGAACATTTGATAAAATAGGAGGAAACAGGTTCCCTTTGTGTGTCCGTGCGTGCTTTTGCTTTTCGTCCCAGTCCCCGACCAGGCCACAGCTGCGAATCCGACGATGTGCGAGTGTGGCCACAAGACTCTTGTCCTGCGCCTTCTTGTTTCGTCTAGCATTTCGGCTGTTCATTGTGTGGACGTGTTGTCAGTAGTTTTGCAGCTAGTTGGTGGCGCGTCACTGGTTTCCCGAATCATTCAATTCGACTGTTGCAGCTCTCACTGGCGACGAAGCATGCAAAAGTTCAAGCAGGATGAGAAAAAAAACTGACTGATACGTACTGCTGGCAAAGGAGCTCGTGCCACCTCTCCGATGTGGCCCTGATGACACGGGAAGAGCAGGAGGCCTTGGTTGAAGCAGGGCATGCAGAGTTGAAGGTTTCGGCTTGAGGTTGTTAAGCCTGCAAACTGGTACTGTGCTGTACGGGGTAAAGCAGGCATTGGCGAGTTCGGATCTGAGATCGTTCGGAAGATGGGAGAAGCGCTTGTAGCTTAAGACCCCTCATTCTTGAATGGCATGCTCACAGTTCAGAAGTTATATATGATCCCGGTTCTCGGTTCNNACGCCGACCCCCCCCCCCCCGATATCCCCCGCTCTCCCCCCCACGCCCAGTGCCAAACATGCCGAATCTCTGTGACCGCGCGCTCTTCTCCCATATGGCGGCTCCAAAACCGTAAGCTGTCGCGAGAGTTTCCCACCATGACTCCGACATGAGGGTATCAAACATGCAACTGCCATGAGGATTGCATTCCTGACAAGCCCGATTCTTGTGACACATGACCCAAGAAAGGAGCATGATGATAATGATGATGATGATGATGACAACGATGACGATGATGATGATGATGATGTAATGACGACCCCTCCCCCCCTAAGCAGATGCATACCCCGAACTACACCACACCGCAGCCCAAGCAGACCCGAACCACACCACACCACACCACAAGGGGATGGGGGAAGGGGTGACCCGATTCTCCTTTGAGTGGAAGGATACGGGTACAGTGCGATCCCTGAGGATCTAACTGCTTGCCCTTGCACGCTCGGCAGCACACGTTGTTTTGCTACACGCAGAGAGAGCTAGTGTCTTCAAACCACTTGAGACAGAAATCCTTACGGCGCATACATGTACGTGTTATGCCATTGCTGCAGGTACATGACATGTCTGTATTTCATTCCTGGCTGCCTGAAGGGGGTGGGGGTCCGAAATTGGGGGGAGGGATGGACTTTTCAGGACTATGTGACAAGCTGGTCTTGGTCTGTATGCAGAGTGACAGTAGCAAAGTCAACAACATCGACGGCAAGAACAGCTAGAACAGGCATAACGCCGCCAGAGAACCCGCAAACCTCGAACACACCCCGAATGGGCGGGATCATATACATCTGCTAGTGGCAGTCAGTGCAAGCATAGTGCAGAGCCGCGAGGTCTTGAACAAGCTGAAGCGTAGGGCACTTGGCCGTGGTGCCTCCAAGCCACTTGGCCGAATCCTGGCTGAAGCCTTGACGAGGCTTCCCAGGCATTTCACCGATGGTTCGATTTTCGAGCATTGCGAAAGCTTCCTTCAGGGCCACATTCAAAAAGCCAGGTGTGCGGGGATGAGACTTCTCCATGCAGACGCCCCATGCCGTCAGTCATCCTCAAACCTTCCCCCTCCATTGGACAGCCAAACCAAAGCGAAGTTAAATCGCTCAGCTTGTTGCTCGGTCTGTGCTCGGCATTGCAGATCCAAGTCAAGCTCAGGACCTCGCTCTTCGCTCCTGCCAGGAAGCAGTAGCCTCAGCGCTTCTAGTCGCAGGCGCAAGCCAAGGCGACAAGTGTGGTACAAGACCGGGTGACAGCCAGTGGTCAGGGCTGGCGTTGTTGGGCGCGTGCCAGCTGAATACCCTGCCCCAAACCGGCACGACCAATCATCCAAACAGGGTGTGCAGGCTGGTCACTTTGTGCAGTTACCCCTGACCCGACACATACAGACCAGGCAATTGTATATCCCGTTTCTGAGATGGTTTCCGCGCACGCCGACAGTCCTCCAGGCCGCAGAGTCCATCCACCCCAGCAAAGAACTTGATAATAAAAGCTGGCAAGCCATTCCTCTCCAGACACTGTTGCGATGCATTGAGCTTGTCCAGAGCCTCCCGCTGCAAAATCATTAGACACCTTCCCTTTCTTAACAAAGGCCCGGTGTTACCTTCGTTACAGATCCGGCCGGCTGGGCCTGTTTTTTGCCGAATCTTTCGGATTGCAGGCTTCATGATATTTTAATGTGCTACAGGGTCGGGGGATATGGTTGATGTTCCATGGGTTCTTGTTTTCCTGACAGGTGTTTGGAAGGTTTGCCAGGATTTCCCGAAGTGCTTGGCTTCGAGGCATTCATCTTTAGTTGCGCAGGACAAATTTTCGCACCTGAAAGTCCTTGTCCAGCATGTCTAATGCATCTGTTGTTTCGAGCCTGCAAGATGGACACTAGTCCTACTGGAAGCAGTTTCACAGCGGGGCGACTTTCGTGCAGAGCTGCTTCAAGAATGTTGTTTTATTACGCACGAATCTGCAACCATGAGGTTGTAGATTTTGACAAGTTACATGCTTCCGGCCGCATGCACTCCCACCGGGAGGTAGAAAGGTAGCTGGCATGTGCTGGCCCGAAAACGCCAATACCCTCCAAGAAAGTTATCACTGGTAAAATCTTGTACATGCGCAAAAGCTCCGCTACGCTCGAGTGACTCGCAGTGCTGTACTGGTTTGACGTGTCGCTGCGCCCTTTCCCTTCTATGCTTCTCTTCATTTCCCTCTTCTCAAGCAGTGAAAACATAACGTCAGATACAGTACAGCAACCATGCTTCCAGTCCTAGACCAAAGACAAATTAAAGTCAAGGTGTCTCAACATCCAGCAAGCCCAGTTCCATATCCTGTAAACGGAAGCCAAGAAACTGCTTGCTTTTGGGAACTCCCTGACGAGTTTTCAGGACTGTAGAACAGTGTAATCACAAGTTTGCAACGTTTGTGCGGTCTCGCGGGGAATCGTGTTCAGGCTCCTTAGCCCCGCCGCAAGCCGGAGCTTCGAGTTGCAGAGATGCCAGGAAGTCCTGGCGGCATTGCAAGAGCTGCTGTCGCAGACCCACAAGGAGTTTGGGTTCAGGATTTGGCCCGCTGTCGCTCCCTCAAACGTCATGCGAAATCTGACGCAGAGCAACGTTAAAGCTGCAGATCTTTGAACAACAGGAGCACTCTTGTCTGAAGGGGTTTTCAAACCCGTCAAGAAAATCACATTGTGGTCAGAAGGATCATGACAACTGGACTCGCGACAGAGGCTGTGCGCTCCATGGGCGCCACCGATGTGAGGTGATTGGAAGTCCGGTCTTTTAGAGATTTCGCAATGGGTTGACGCTTCAGGATGTACTTTTGGAATGGAGGTTTAGCTTTAGCGAGATGTGGCGAGCAGTTTGCTACCTCAACCCGCGTCTTTCTTTCGGAAGTGGGTCCGTCTTGCTCTGGCATTTTGCACGTCTTCTCGTGGTACTCCTCCGTCCTCCGTGAATATTCCGCGATGGTGCTGCGAAATTGAGGTTTTTTACTTCCTCGATCATTCCGGGATGAAAGAATTTAGATCAAAAACCCAATATAGGTTTACCCATATCCGAGGCAGCATCCAAACCTGAGACAGTGGGGTTGAGCGGTTACGGGCCAGGTGCTGCAGCTTCCGCTGAGAACCCCCTGACCGCTGAAGCACCCTCAGGCCAGCTGTCTCTTCCGACACAGAGCACCGGTTCCCACCGGCTACAAGCTCGTTCGAGCCGATGCCCGACAGTGGAACTGATTTTGTGGTTCCGAAGCATGCTGGATGTCCTGGAATACCCCTATCAACCATGTAACGGAGTTTGGAACAAACTTACGGTCCCCTGTTTTGGGAGTTGGTTGATTTGCAGTTCCAGCTTGTTTGTCGTTCTCACAGGGCTACGGGCAAAAAAGGTCGAACTTGCGACAATCTGTAGGGGTCGCAGTTTGGATTCGGATATAGGGTGGAGCAAAACTGAGCAAAGTGGCTCCTCCATGGTTTTGATTGCAACTGCTACAACCTGCCAAGAATTTCCCCGAATTTGTCCGAAATAGACCCCGAAGATCGTTAGAGCCTCGTATGCGAAAGCCCTCAGATTCTCTGCGACCTCTGCGTGTTTGCTGCTAGCCCGGCCTCATCGCAGCTTGCTTGCTTTGGCTCTGCACACTGCCCAGGAGAGGAACAGAAATCCTGCCCTGTACCACACATACGCCACGACGCGAGGCGCCATCAAGCAGGACTTGGGCGGTCGTTCACTCACTCGTGAGATGGAACAGTATAGGGAAGTGGCCCTTGCCGTAAGATTCCAGCGGACAAGGCAGCACAAAACAAGGTATCCGAAAGTCAAGAGCAAAAGCCGTGGGGGTGAGATAGAAAGGCGGAGCAGTTTGCAAAGTCTTGTGTTGGACTGCCATACATTGTGTGGTGTGGATGGCGATGATGCTCGAATGCGTTGCTGCTGCATGGTTTCCTACTGGCTGGCAGTTCGAACGAAGTTTGAGGCCTCATATTCGTTCAGCATGGGTGTGTGGCACTGGGGCAGGCACTTTGGTGCAGCACGTTCCAGGAGACTCAGATTGGCAGCGTCCCTTTTGCCACGCTCCGTCCCAAGAGTTCCTGTGCGGCCCGGCCAATTGTTCAACATGCCCGTCAGGCACAGCATAGTCGCTTGAGTTCCACATCCCAGATACTCCTCGGTTCAGGATATTCCCTCGTCGTTGGGTCAAACCGAAAAGCAGGGTGGATAAGGTTTTGGGAGTCGGATGGAATTGCGGATAGCATCTTCAATCCTGACTGAAAGACCTGTCCATGATGCATGAAATTCAGGATCAGTCAAGCCCGTGTCGATTTCGGATCCACGAGACGAAAGTTGCGAAGCCGGGGGTGCCGATTTGAGGCAGAGTAGAAAGGTGGGAGCGATTTCTATGTTTGGAGTTTCGCTTAACGCTGGGACGCAGCTGCTGTTGTTCGTCAGAAGATGAAGCTTGGGCTTGGCAGCCGCAGCATACATCTCTGACCTTCTGACCACCTGCGTGACTGGAGCTGAAAGGGCTTTGATTGATTCAAGCCGTCTCGACCAGAAAGTCCTTGCAATGACCGGACAAGGCTTGTCAGACTTGGTTTGACCAAGGATATTCCACACGAAGAAAGTTTGGATCCGCAGGCCGCAGAGCATTTGGGTCCTAGACGTGCTAGGATGTTTTTCAGTTTGAATTGCCAGTCTCTTTGATTAAGTTGTTTCCATCTAGCTGCTAGCTCTCTCAACCGCTTTGTCCCGTAGCTCCCATGTGCCTCTTCCCTGGTTCGTCCTCTTCGCTTGTTGGGTGCGTGTCTGTCGTTCTGTCAATCTCTCCCTCCTTCTCGCTCTCGCTCTCGCTCGAGGTGAACGAGTGGCGGCTGCTCCATGGCACCAGCCTCCAGGCATGTCAAGGCCAGACTTCCGTGAATGCGAGTCTTGGGGCCGGGGTTTCCTGATTTTTGGTTTGTCTCGCATACAGAGATGATTTCAATCCCTGTGGCCGTGGGCACGGATGGTCGGTCAAGGCGCAGATGACGACATCGGCGAGGATCATGATGACGATGTTGCGTGATGGTTGTCATGACGATGGAAGAAGGGAGGATAAGTTTCTATGGTGATGATGTGATGCCGGTGTTGATGTTGATGGTGGGGATGATGACGGTAGTGAAGAAGACGATGATAATGATGCTTAGGGGCCCGATCTTGTCCCGAACGATCCACCAACTTAGCACCTGTTCGCATTGATGCATGTGTTTGGAACGTGATCATCTCTGCTCTCCTTTGTGCCGTCATCGGTCGATCAAGCGTGCTTACTGTCGTCTCTGAAATCTTTAAAGCCCCACGAAGATGGAAGCGGCTAACAACAACTTCATCCGCAACAGCAGCAGTGGTGACACTCACAACATGAATAGCAACGTCTGCAGCAACAAGGCCACTCACACTGCAGCTGACAGCAATATGAGAAGCGACAACGACATTTATAACCACAAAAACTAGCCCGTTCAAACCTCTAGCAGACAAGTTCGTCTTCGACTGCGATTCATTTTGTATCCGGAGCAGCACGGTTTGATGCTGCTTGTCCACGTCGCAGCAGTAAGTGACTGGGCATCCGGCGCGACCTTTTTTGATACATTTCTTTACGCATGCCGTTGTGTCCAGCATGTCATGAGTTCAAAAGCAAAACGTGCAACAGCGCAGGTCGAAAGGCTCGGATTAAATGATTATGTGCCCTTCTGTGTCTTTGAGAGCCGACAGTAAAGAGCATCCATTGCCCAACCCTGATGGCGTCGATGGTCTAATCCGTTTTGGGTATGGGTAAAGGGCTTCCGGCCGGCTTGGGGGTTAGGAGGGTTGCTTCCTTCGGGCCTTAGGCTCGTGCTGAAGGTTTGGCAGTTTCGGGTCAGGGGCTTCAAATTGAAGGTTTAGGTTGGCACTTCATTGTCAGACCCTTGATGCATTTGCTTCTTTCTCCGCGTCCTCCATCTCCGTCCCGCCAGACTGGAACCAGTGGTGGTGGTGGTGGTGGTGGACACTCTTTGCGATTGAAGGTTCCAGAGCATTGGCCTTATAACGATGATGGGGGCACTCCTTGCAATTGAAGGTTTTCCGGAGAGCACCTCACCCAGAAAAACAAATGGCAAACCCGAGTCTTTAATATTGAGGTTTTTAAGTTCCCCTCCAAAGAGACAGATCGCACCACCACCACCACCACCACCTCCACAGCACCCCGTTCATCTTTTCTGACGATGAGTCTCTAGAAAACTTTCAGTCGCAAAGAGGTGATGACGTTCTGGAAAACTTTCAAGCACAGCAAGGAGTGTCCCCCTCGCACTACTGCCTTGCCTCTCTGCTCTGGTCCGGTTTCTTCAAGGAGACACTTCGCAAGCCCTGGTCACTAAGATGTTTAGTCCAAGTTCTCCAAGGGCACGGATCTCGAGCCTGGCTCTAAGATGTTAGGTTTTAAGTTCTTTTCCATTGGGGAAGAACTTATACCAATAACCTTAGGAACCGAGGCTTGCGATTTGGTCATTATACAGGTGGTGGGTAGGGATTGGGGCGGGGTGGGAAGGGAGGAATCTATCAGGCGGTGGGTGCGCTCCCATAGTGTTCGGACAACCTGACTTACATACAGCCAAATTCAACACCTGCACTCCGACGAACATTTTCTTTTTTTACAGAATACGTAGCTGAAGAATTCGCGAAGCATTTTTGGAGGACAAGGGTTTACACAATGCCTTGCAAGTTTGCTGTAGGACGAGAACAACGGTTTACAAAAATCGTGCAGCTCTGTTCTTAGAGGAGCAGAGGGTTTACAAAAACCTTGCAGGTTTGTTGTAGGAAGAGAACAACGGTTTACAAAAATCTTGCAGTTCTGTTCTTCGAGGATCAGGGGGTTCACAAAAAACCTTGCAGTTTTGTTGTAGGGAGAGAACAACTGTTTACAACATTTTTGCAGCTTTGTTGTTGGAGAAAAACAAGGGCTTACAGAAAACCTTGCAGCTTTGTTGTTGGAGGAGGACGAGGGTTTACATTCTTGTTGCTGGTATTTAATTGAGGCCCGGAATTAAATAATGTAGATACTTTAAATATGGGGGAAGCCCCCGAATTAAGATTATTTGATTCTCTGCCGCCACCGGCTCCCGGATCCCTTCCCCCGGATTTCTGCATTCATTGAATGCGTTGAATACAAAATTGGGGGCCGGGAAAGGAATAATTTGATAAAAGAAATCCTAAAGATAAAAAGGGGGCTCCTGACCCCCCCGATCCCGCTCGGGGGGGGCTGAAGGGGTCCACGAGTGGTCCCCCACCGGGATTTAAATCATTTAAACTGGTTGATTTCGGCTCCAATTAAATAATTCAAAGAGTTACATACCCGTGCCGGGGGGTGGGCTGAAGGGGTTCCGGGGTTCTGGGGGCTTTGTGGCCAACTTCCCCGGGTTTCTAAATTCTTTTCAATTATTTATTTTCCGGCCCCATTTAAATGATCTAATATACCCGAGGCCCCCGCACCGGAATGTAAATCATTTAGGTTTTTAATTTATTTAAATGGAGCCGGGAATCAAATGATTTAAGCAGTTTTTCTCTTGGGAGCGGGCCCACAGACGCCTTGGTGCCAGGAATTTAAAAAGAAACAAAAAAAAGTGAAATCCCGGTAGGGAGCCCCGGACCTTCTGGACCCCCCAAAACCCTTCCCCAGTATTTAGTTTTGTAGAACAGGTATTAGGGCCGGACAGTGTTTTTTTTGTGTCTTAATGGATTAAATAAGGAAGCTTGCGCAGTATTTAAATTATTCAAAGACTTTATTTAATTGGTGCCAGGAATTAAGCGAAGGGCTTCGGACCCTTCAGCCCCCTCCCCCCACCCCGGGATTTGAATTGTTGTTTTTGGTGATTACTGTTTTTTGCTGGTGAGGGGCCCACAGACCCCCTGGACTCCATTTAAATCCCGGGGAGATGGCCCCCGGAGCCCTGGACTCCCCCAACCCGCCCCGGACCCCCCATAACCCCGCACCTCCCCATGATTGAAATTATTTACTAACGGCCTGCAAAAAAATTACACAATTCAAATCCGGAGGCTTGCCCAGTATTTAAATTACTTAAATCCACGGCCGGACCCCGTGCCAAGACACCACATAGGGTCTATTTAGCAGCGCACTGCCGGAAACCAGCCAAAACATACCAAAACCCCACAATTTCAGCTGCTAAATAGACGACCCGGTTTCAGTGGCTCCAAAACCCACGTTTTCAGCTGCTAAATAGACCCAGTTTAACCTACACATGGAAGGAGGGGGGGGGGGGGCTGTTAGGAACTGTTATTTAGGACTTGTGGGTATGGGGTTTATATGGGACACGGTTTAGGTTTTGGATCCAGGGTGCATGTTGTATGGATGGATGGATGGATGGATGGATGGATAGATGGATGGATGTGTGTGTGTGT
>CAJNJA010005198.1:22231-45182 GCA_905231915.1 Symbiodinium necroappetens
ATGTATGTATGTATGGGTGTATGTATGGGTGTATGTATGGGTGTATGTATGTATGTATGTATGTAGGTATGTAGGTATGTAGGTATGTATGTACGTATGTCTGTGTGTGTGTGCACGTACATATGTATGTATCTATCTAACTATCTATGTATCTATGTATCTGTGTATGCATGTGTTTATATATATAAATATAAATATAAATAAATATAAATATAAATAAATATAAATATACATACATATATATATATACATATACATACATATATATATATATCGGGTAGAAGGTTTAGCGTACAAGTTCAGGGTATGAGGTTCAGGATTTTCGGTTTAGGGTTTTGGGTTTAAACCCCCTTTGTCCTGTTGCAATCATATGGTGTTTTAAGCCTTAAACCGTGAACCCTCACCCCTCAACCTTATCAACAACCCTAAACCCTATAAGCCTTTTCGTACTCCATCGCACTCCACCACATCGTGCACTTACACCACCCAATGACCCTCTCGACCCGCCATACCCCATGCACCCACCCAACCCCCTACCCCAAAACAACCCATCCCATCTTACCCATGCCACCCAGACCCCGCCCCTGCATCCCAACCCCACCCCATGCACCCGACCATCCATACTCACTGCCATCCATGTGTGTATGTATACATATATATAGATAGATAGATAGATAGATAGATATATATATATATATAGATACATATACATATATATATAGATATATATATATACATATACTTGTATATATATGTACACAGACATGCATGCGTACAGGTATATGCTGCATATTTATAAGCAGATAAATAAAACATAGTATGTATATATGTGTGTATATATATATATATATAGCTATACTTAGCTCTTACGAAATTTGGTGCGTTGATTTCGTGCTAAGTTTGTACATTTGTCATACAGAATTTGATCCGATTGCTGGCACATTTGGCATTTCGAACAAATTTTCGGCCACCACTATACTTCAAAATGCTGTTCGATTGATGAGTTTTTGCACTGCCCCTGACCGCAAAATGGTGCCCGCTAGACCCGGAGATGCGTGCTCGCTAAATCCCCAATAAGTCCATTATAAGTCCAACTCATAAGTCGTCAAAACCCCACTTATAAGTCCAAGTTTTCTCGAATTAACAAGACCTTTTTTGACTCAAGTTACAACTGACCAAGCCAAAAACCCACCATAGCTGGGCGGGAAAGCCGTGACACGACGCCAGATGGAGATCTCCATTGAGCGCTAACACATGTTGTATCGCCACCAGCTCTATTACAATACAACCCTGTGTCTGCAGTAGGTGGTCCGGCCCGCTGGTCCTGTTGCTGGTCACTTGTGCAGGTGGTCCCGTCGTCGTCTAAATTGTGCCTGGTCGTGGTCTCGCTGGTGGTGGCCGGGTGGTGCCGGTTCGGGACCTGTCATGCGATGAGTGGTTGCTAGGATGAATCGCACGCAGAAGCAAAAGCAAGGGTGCATTGCTATTGGGCATTCGTCTGAGTGGATTTAAAGATGGGACCCATTCGTTCGACCAGAGTTTGACCATCGCATGTGACTTTTGCTGCAAGAGGGAAAGCACACACTCAACGCACAAACCATGCTATACTCCTCACCCCAAGACCGCCAACCTTTTGAATTTCTGTTACGCAGCTGCCCGAACACTCTGCCCCAGAAAGCCCCGCATGCCAGCCAGAATCGTGTCTGCAGGCATTTGTGCATCTAATTTCCGGCTGTCTCTGAGCTGCAAAAAAGACACGCATTCTTCGCTCTTGCTTTGGTTGACATGGCGAACATACTTTGCTTAGAAGATTGCTGCACCTGCTGTTGCGCTTTCAACCGAGTTATAACGCAGGTAGGGGTTCTCGAGGTCCCTCGAAATCTCCGACTTTCTTGGTTTACCTGCAACCAAGCCACAGCAGTGTGCTTGTCAGTGTGCCGGCGGCCGTGTTTTCGTTGAGAAAATTGGTCAGCCGTTGTATTGGGATGAACTCGGTAGGATGGCGCTGTCGCATAGCTGGCTTGCAGAGGCTTGACGTTCAAAACCGGCTTACGGTTTGTCTTCTTTGGGGTACGTCCTTAAGCAATGTAGGTTGTTTGGGGTTAAGGTATAGGGTTTAGGGGTTTAGTTTTTTAGGGTTTTAGGGTTTAGGGTTGGCGATCCCAACCCCAATCTGAAGCTACATTCCGAAGCTGTTGTGAAGAAAGACTCCAGCATCGTTGGTTGATCTTATTGGCCAAAGATCCTTGAATGCCGAGGAAAATGGCTGGGAGCGGGGCGACCTGGAAAGAGCCTGGCATGAGCACTGGACGCCGCTCGGAATGCAGCAAGGTCGCAGGGAAGACATCGAAGACAGCAATGATGTGTTTTGATTGTAAAGGCCTCGATACGAACAAGGCTTGAGGAAACCAAGGCTGCCAGATGTGTTTTGATGCGAAACCGTTGATAGAATTTGAAGTTGTGACTTTTTTCTCTTCGACGAATTTTTTTCCTACCTACCCCACCTACGCCGCCTACCTCCACTACCCTACCTGCCCCACCTACCAGCTACCCTCACCTACCCCTAACCAACCCAGGAGTGAATCCAGCAGGAACCTTTTGAAAACACCAAAACCGTGAGGAGTGAATCCAGGAGAAACCTTTTCCCGAAGACAAGAAAAACCCTAAGGAGTGGATCCAGCGATAACTTTTTACCCAAGACGAAAACCCTAAATGAACCTTGCGTGGCTGCTTTGGTGCGAAATACAACACCAGAGTTATGGTCTAGTGCTAAATACGCTAGAAAAGGTTAACACCCCATAAAAAGTTAGTGGCTTGGTGCTAAAGACACCCAAAAAGTTACAACTAAGACGCATGTTTTGCCACTCTGTGCAGAGATTTGCTGTTTTGGGAGCCGAAACAAAGCTACAACTCATTTATTTTGCTGAAGAAGCTGGAAAGCTACATGTAAGAGAAAAAAAGTCACAACTAAGTGTTCTACCATTTGTGGCGAACACACCGACATTGTGAGGGAGAGAAAGAGAGACAAAGAGGGATTGCAAGAATCACTGTTGAATTCCGGGAGAAATGGCCCATAACAGCTTATTTAATTCAGCTTCGAGATGAAAAATTGCAAATGCTTCGAGGAAATAGTGTGTTCACGGAGTTCAGTTTGGGGCGAGGCGGTGGCCAGGCACTCGAATCTCGGGTTCTGGGGAATAAAACTGTGGAAGGCAAGTGATCAACTTTTGTCATGCCCTCTCAAACCAGCCTACCTGGTACCAACAGAACTGGCATGGCTGAAAGTGTGCCGCACATTGGTTTGAAGCTTGTACCGCCTGCAACTGCCAGGACCGTTGTACGGCTACGGAGTCTACTGCGCCGATGCTGAGCTCAAGTTCAGAGTTGCGACGGACCGTGGACCGTCGAGATTCTGTAGATTCTCGTGTTGGATCCACCGTGGCTATCCTGACTCTTTTGGAAGGATGAAGTGGGGCCAGCAGCAATACTTGAATCTACGACGTGCTAGCCAGTGGACCCGTTCGGGCTTGAGGGCGTTTGGATTTTGCAAAGCTTTGCAATGTTGCAATGCTGTTCGAGGAGATTTGCATGCCTGGCGCCTCTCCGGCACGACGTCCGCCATCGCAAATTCTACTTGCCCAATGTTTCTACTGAATAACTTGGCCCAAGAACCGTAAGGCTTTTTTCGTGCTGCAGAGGAGCAGTCCCTGCAGTAACATTGTGGAAGGTGTGAACAAAAATACTTTCTGTTGGTCATCGCCTGCAGCACTCCACTCGTCTGGCTCGTCCGACAAGTTGGATGCATCTTCGTTGGATCGGCTTGCCGGTGAAGCGATTCGAGGGCTCATGCAAACTTGAGCCAGCACGCCAAGGAGAGCTCCACCAAGGCCGACGAGTATGCCGAGGATGCTGCAGGGCCTCCCTTCACACCGGGATCAGAACTGCAGTTGCAAGTTTGGGATGCCTAGCAGGCCGTGCCTCTATCGAGCACAGTGAGAAACCCGCACGCTGGAGCAGTTCTTTGCTGAGCCAGTGCGAGGAGATCCGAGGCGGGCTGCCCAGCGGCGAAGGCCTCGGTTTACTCAACCCCAGCAAAATTCTTTGCCCGAAGCGGCCGCTCTGTTGGGTCCTCCGGTTTCTTTCAAGCTGTCTCGTTTATGGGTCACCTCCCATGTATTCACTCCAATCTTTTTGTTGTTAGTCGTGCGCTTGCCTCTCGGGTACGGAATGCTTTGTCAACTCTACCAGTTATTAGTGAACTTGATTTCATGTTGTTGCTCTTCTTATGAAAGCTGTTTTCCGAAGACAGGACCGTCAAGTCTGAAAGAGAAAACGTCTGCAGACCCTACTCATGGAAGGGTTTCCGATACACTTGCAGGACAGGTTTTTCAAGCTGAGGCCAAGATATATTGTTCCTTGATCAAGGGAGCGATAACAGCCCAACCGGGAAGTCACGCTACTGTCATGCAGCGCTGTCGACTTCAATGCGTAGCGCCAACCGCCTCTGCACCCGGAACTAGCAGGATGTGCAGGAGCCCAGCTCACAGCCCAACCGTGCATGCTATGCCCGATTGGGTCCGACATGTACCTGGGTCAGCAGGCCGTCCCAACCTGAGACCCCATCCCGATCATCTGAACTCATTGGGGCGAAGTTGAACGATTATGACAGGTTGCCATGCCATGCTTGTGTGCCGTGTTGTGGGCGGCCTTTGTCGCATCGTGGACCCTTTGTTGCAAATTCCGGTGCTGCGCCACTTCCAGTTATGTTTCTGGTCTGGGACCCACTTCAGTTGTGGATTTGCTTGGCCGTGTCACGCGCCTGTACAATCACCTAAGATGGCCTGAAGAGCTTCGCGGCTTCGACCCGCGCGCAGAATTTCGGAGCAGAGATTGCGGGTACAAAATTGGAACATCTTTAGTTGCACGAACGCTGTAAGGACACGAATGAGTTTGACCCAGACGACTTGCCAATGCCTCAGCTGCATTCTTGCGAGTGCGACTAAATATCTTCGGCACATGGCTCCTTGTGCTTGCGCCATCAGTCCAGTCGAAGTCCTGCTGTTGTTACAAAGCGGGCCTAAAGACTCAATAAGTCTGCTCGTGAGTTATCAGTGTCGCAGTGCAAAAGAAGTGGCTGCGAGCATGGCCCATGACTTGAACACTTATGAGAACACTGGCAGTTGTCGTTCGAGGGGTCCAACGCGATCCGACGTTTGCGGTAACCAGGTGAAGCCTTGTTTTTCATAGATCTCCAGCGATACCAGTCGTAGGCCTCAACCCCTCTCGCCAACGCTGGCAGTATCAGGGGTATATCATCCAGGCCAGCATCATGACCCGAGTTTGACAGCCTTCCTCTCGATGTTTGTCAGGTCTTGGAGAGAGGTTTCTGAATTCTACACGTCTCGCGCACATACTCATGCACCCTCTTCGGATCCAAGGCGGCAGGATGTGCTGGATGGCCCGTACCATTCCGTACTTGGTGATCGTGTTGTGAAGCTGAAGATGCCCGTCGCGCAAGAAGTGTTGCTTTTCGCTCAGTGCACATCTAAGCGTCCAGAAGTAAAGCCGCAGGCAACACCACCAACAACCAATCACGCACGAAACCACTTGGCTTGAGACCAGCTGGCTGCATTTGGTCATGACAGTGCTGCCATGTGAGTCGGATACACCACATGAGTTGCACAGTGGCACAGTGAAACATGCATTCATCTCCCTGCATACAGTTCCCGATGATTGTTGCTGGACCTGGCGTGCATCAGTCAGGAAGCCATTCCGAGAGATCGTTGCTGGGTGCTCGGGTGATGCGCCCTGTGCGTTGCAAGAGCTTCTTGCTACTGTCCACTTCCTGGAACGGGTCTTGGATGAAAGTCCTAGCAACTGCTAATGCGCCTTGCTTTTCGCTAAGAGGTCTGCAAAATGGATCCAGCCGATCTTGCCGGCCGGGCAGTCACCAGCATGCGAAAAGAAGCGGCACTTCAGGTCCATGACAACAACCAGATCTTCCCAGAGTTCATTCTGTACTACAAGAGGCTCACCACTAAGCATGAGCGCCCCTTCCTTTTGATTTTCTGATTGAGCTCGTGGACAGATGAAATACCAACAAACCCCTACCCGCAGAAACTGCGCAGCAGCTTGCCTGCCTGGGACGTTTTCTTGTCTTTTGTGCCCCCCCCTTGATGAGCCCTGACTGTACGACTCAGGCTGGGCATTCCAGAGTGAGCTGCGACAGCATTACTATGCAGAGCTGCAGTAGCCTCATGTCCAGTGTCCGCTCGTGCCGCCGAAAATTTGAGCGAGGCCAGCAGGGGAGTTCGCGTAAGCTGCATTCGCAAAGCGAGGGAGCAAAATGCCTCGCAAGCTGGAAAACTAGAAGATGTAGAGAAAGGGTTGAAAAGGGATGCTGCCTGTTCTGCGACATCTTGTGGGGGCGGCCACACAGGCAGGCAGGCCTTCTGCGACGCGAATTGACTTCTTGCTAAGGCTGACACGCATGGTGATTCGCATGCTGCTTTGAAACTCATGCCACTTTTCCAAGACGGGTAAATTGCATGGTGAGCTGCAGAGCCAAATAAACCGAAGCCGAGGCGTGGACAGTCTTGGCCATGCTTTCATGAGCCTTCTGACCACTTGCTAAACATCGCTTGTGCCAACCCACATGTCGATCCTGAAGCTGACAGCAGTCAAATGGTGATGGTCTTGACATGCACCAAGGCAACAAATGATGATGGGAGGTATGATGCCCGGACTAATGCCCTCGCCTTATCTGACAAGGGAGTTGTCACGTATCTTGTACTCCCGGACGTGTATTTGCGTAGCCCATCATTGTAGATCAAGAAGCTGGTGCTGCTTGAAACTTGTTTCCAGTGCACAGGTACGAATATACAAACCTTCCCATGGCGCAAAGAAAGTCTCGAGTCTGTCGGAACGGTACTTGTCAGGCCTGGGATGCCAGGACTTCCTGGAATGCTGCAGGCTCAGAACCAGACTTTGGAACGCGTGATCCGGTGGTCGAAAGGCAGACGCACTTAAAGAGCTCGGTCCATGTGCTTTGCAAGTGCCGTTCAGGACTCATGCAACATCAAACATCAGGTCAGGACTTCCAAGAGATGAAAAAACCGCAGAATGTATCGAGAATTGCGACTTTGATCAACCTTCGAGAGAAGTCACGGTGTGCAGCGGCTTGCAGTTCATGTCGCACACGAAACGGAGAAAAAGCGGTCGAAGAAGTCGCTGTGTCTCGACCATTCAGCTTCCTAGTCAGGCACAGGACTGCTGGAAAGCATGATGTTCATGACCTGAAAAGCGGCAGGTGGCTGCTCTACTTCTTACGACTTACTGCTTACTACTAGTACTTGCTGCTTACCGCTTGCTACTTGCTACTGGCTACTTGCTACTACTTGCCGTCTCGACGACGACGACGACGACGTCGATGACTACTACTGCTTCTGCTTCTGCTTCTGCTACTGCTACTGCTACTACTACTACTACTACTACTACTACTACTTCTACTACTACTGCTACTACTGCTACTACTACTACTACTACTTCTACTTCTACTTCTTCTACTATCACTACTACTACCGCTCCTGCTACCACAACTACAGTTCCAGTACCAGTACCAGTGCTTGTACCAGTACGAGTACCAGTACCAGTACAAGTACGTACTAGTGCGACTACCATTGACACGGATGCCGACGCGAGCCAATAGTATCAACGGTGCTCTAGGGTGCTGATTCCAGAATATCACGCATTCCACCTCAGGCCGGCCATTTCGGAGCAGCAGACCACGCCAGCAGCAGAAAAGCTGAGAGCCTCACAGCCAGCTGTGGCCCAGGCTGCGAACTTCGTTTTAAGGGTAGACGAGTGGCTGCTGAGGCGTAGAGGTTTTTGGAATTCAGGATGTTGGAGTTGTAGCTTGTCCGCCCTCCAGAGTGTACTTGGGGGTCATTCCATGCGACGCCTGAATCTTTATGATGAGCCGTGGTGTTCTTCGTGATGTTCATGCTCCGGCATCGGGGTTGAACTCCTACTCGTGCGAAGGCTGCGAGCCAACACTCCGGTTCAGAGAGCTGATTCAAGCACCATCCAACCCCAGTTTCAAGCACCATGTTCCATCACCAGCTTTCTCACGCAACATCACATCCCGGTGCTTTAAGGAGGCACTTAACCAACCTAAGGTCTCTACATCAAGCACATTCTTGTACTCTAGCATATACAGTGGCTTCTCCTTTCGGGTTCACTGGTTTGCCAACCTATTTATCCTTCGAGGGCCCCTTCAATGCATCCGCAGCATTCGTGATTCGTCAGTGCTTCACAGCTGCATGGAGGCAGCCGAACCGGAAGCGCTGCCGTCTGCGCCAGAGGCAGTCATGACTGTAGGTCTGCACTTGTTTGGAGGCATCGTTTAAAAAAGCTTAAATCATGCATGATCGGCCTCTAGGTCAAGGAGACGCATGCTTGTGCCAAGGGCCATTGCTGATAGTGTTTCGGATCCTATGCTGTGCTTACTCGGCTTAACCATTGGGAGTTCTTGTCGGCAGACCTCACGCCGCCCTGATGGCGTCATGTGTTTTGAAAATGCCGGGTGAGGGAGAGACTAGATATGATATCCAATGGTGCCACACGAATATATGAGCATGTAGCTGACTAGCAGCTTCGAGCCCTCAGAAATCAAGGATTTGTGGTGCGAGGATGTCAAGGCCAAGCCCCACTCTTCTCCCTCAGCACTGTATCTGCAGTCCACTTGAGAGTGAACTTAGCCCAACTTCCCCATGGGTCTTCTGACTAGCACACCATCTCTGCTCCACCGCCCCCATCGTAAGGAAACCATGCTTGGGCAGGCTGCTCCAGTTGCGAAGGCGAAGGCCATGTCTTGCTTGTGTTGAAGCAGGTCATCCTGGTCCAATCCCCAGCCGACGGTCAGGAGCCACCACCTTCACTAAGCCAGCCAAAGAAAGAGGCTCGAAGAGAAGAGGTGTTCGTGACTGCATGTGTTCCCCCTCCTCGCATGTCACAGTGTGTACGCAGACGCCGCATCTGCCAGTAGCGAAAGGTGTTGGAGTGGCCTGCATGGCTTCGCTTCGGGGCACCATGCGCCTCGTCTGCAACGGCACAACATGTGATTTACAGAGATGATGTGACTAGAGATTCGTATCGGAATTGCCATGAGACTTGCCTATTGTTGCCGCCTGTTCGTTCCGCGCGAGTGCTGGCAGCATGCCATAAACATAGATGCTTGTGATTGGAATGTTTGTTCACACAGGTTCGGTTTGCGGCGATGCCAGCACAGCTGATGCCCAGCCCCACGGAGTGGCTTGATGCCCAGCATGCTTGACATGCCTTACTTTCGAAGCAGCGGCACCTCGCATTATGAGATGTCCAGATGCCGGTGCATAAGAATTGTGCGACCGAGATCTGCCGCCGACGGCGAAAGAACACAGTTGGTGGCTGTGGAAAGGGTGTTTGTTGGGCCGGGAAACCCAGATGAGAAGGATTTCCGAATTGAATTTGGAGAGACGGACCGTGCACTTATCCGTCAAATGAAAATTCAAGGCACTGTCCTTGCCTTGCCAGGACATGCTATGTCTTGACAGGTGAAAGAAGATATTGCAACTTTAGAAGTTGCAGCTTGTTCTTGGGGTCTACTGTCTATCGGCAACGGTCCCGTGCGACGGATCAGTTCATGATGTGCCAGGTTTGCATGGAAAGGGAGCCACGATCCAAGTTTGGCATGGTGCCTGGCTCGGACGGAAGCTACACCGGCCGCATGAAAACTGAGTGTAGATAGCTGCCCTTAGGAGGTCAAGTGTGCGACCAAGCATGGTATCTCTCAGCTATCAGGCCCATGATTAGGCGTAGCACGGTTCAGATCTGAAGCAGCGAGGTTCGAACGTCTTGCCGGCATGCTTGCTCTGTAGTTCGTAGCAATGCAAGAATATGCTCCACAGAAGCGAGCACTGTCCACATAACAGGTGCAAAGTTTGCAGGAGTGACATACGTAGGAGAACAATCGCATACACCACTATGCGTCATGCTTGGAGAAACATGACTGAAGGACTCGTTGAGAACATGTTCAATGACACACCAGGAACGAGCGTTGTTGGCAGGACGAGAGAAGAGTTCGAGTCGTTGGAGGAGTCTGCCTGGTGGATGCACGAAGCGCCCGGCACTCTACATAGACATACGTATACATACACATACATACATATACATGTGTATATATATATGTATATACATATGTATATATATATATATGTATATACATGTACAGATAAAGGAAGTCACAACACGGTGGACTAGAGCAATACCGTATGCGCATGTTCCCTTCATCATGCCATGCCCCGGCTTGCAGACTCGCCTTTACGAGCTGCAAAACGAGGTGTATGGAGCCGTCGGACTTACGCGCTTACTTCGGCGGTGAGAAGGACACTACATCAGGCTAGCCTTGTCATCCCACGGCATGCTCATGCAGCTCATGCAGCAGAACGCTACAGCCCGAAAGACGACTTTGCTGCTGTGGAACAGTCCTCTCCTGCCGGAATCACCCAGACTTAGTTATGACTACCAGCCTAAACAGAAGTGCACCCTGCATCTTAACCATGAGGAAATCGATGGGGTTCCCGTGCATGAGATAGACGAACAAGCGATGCTCGTGCTTATCCGACCACTGAACCCTTCTAGCCACAGTGGCGAGAATTGCAGGCGTCTGCCAAACAACGACAATCCTTCAGCTGCGACAGCCCGAGACTCGCGGCGAATCTTCAAATCAAAAGAAGGCACTGTGAATGAGAAAGCGATGAAAACAGCGAAGGGAGCTTCCGCTTGCAGTCAGGAGCTCGCAGAGGCACGAGCGGCAGCAGATGCTTCAGACACCGTCGTCACGCCCCAAGCGAACATGACGTGGTGGCTTTCTTCTGGGATCTCATTGCCACGGCTTCAGCACTGTTGGCGAAGGCTGCGTCATGGTTCATCATCTGCATCTGCAGCTGGTAGGCTTTCAGCGGAGAGTTTACAAGTGCAGCCCAATGCGATCACAGAGCACAGCCTCGTCGTCCTGCTCGAACTAATCTGGTTCTTTCTGCTTTGGGTTGTTGCCCCAACTTGACGCATTACATCTCAGCTCCTGCGTTTTTTGTTGCGGCTGAGGCTTCAGCAGCTTCCCGAAACGAGTAATGAATTGGGCAGGGTCCTATCAGAACTATGCACTGTGGCAGGCGTAGATTGGAAGATGACGAGTCCACTTGCCAACACCCGTAGCTTTTGTCTTCTCAAGCATGCCAATCAAGCCCAGGCGATCAATCACAGGCGAGCAAGATTTAAACCTTTGGAACGAATGACAGGTTCTGGCGTTGCGAACGCGGAAGATGTAGCACTTTTTCGTTTCGAGCCCAATGCGCCCGCGTACAGCACGTTCATGTCTGGGTCTTATGCCATGCTCGTGCATCTATGATCCAAAACACATGCACTGCAGAAAAGCTTCTGAAACGAGAGAAGTCAACACGGCTGCTTTACAATGGTCCAGAAGACCAGGAGGTTTCACACCCGTCTTATCTCCGTTTGACCGATCGAGTTGTGAAACTTAGTGCAGAACGTCAGCTGTCTGGGTCAGCGTGACTGTGCAGAGTTGCGCAGTGATTTCAAGGCTCTCGAGTTAGGCTTGGCCTCACTGCTCACTTGTGGTTCCTCCGAACTATGTCGGGGTTCTGCGATTGCGGTATCTATGGTTGGCAACTCGGGTGATGATGCCCGTTGTGCGATCTAGAACGGCGACTACGTTTGTGCGGATAGCCTCGTTGAGAAGATGAAGTTTCATGGATTTGTGAGGCAAGCTGCTAGTCGCAGATGTGTCGCTATCCAACGCAGCATGTCGCCACAAGGCGAGAAAATTTCGTGGCTAAGCACGTCGTCCTCCCCACAGGGGTCTGGCGTAGGCCAGCAAGTTCGATGGACAACCTCGTACCTCCTACCTGCTTGGGTACAGGAGACAAAAGGTGGTCTGTGAGTGATCTGCAACCACTATACTGCATATGGAGCATGCTACGCCAGGCTACTTCTTCCCACTGCCCTCTGACTGGCAGCTTTCCTTGAATTTCCAAGACGCTCGCCCGTAGGTGTTCCTCGTGCTCCATTGCGTGCTGGACTGAATACGCCTCGCACTGGAGGGTCGCTCGACATACCCGCTCATCGTGGATGAGCTGCATGAGATGACGTGCATATCGTGGGTGTTGGCCTTCGAGTTCATGGATCAGGTAGTGAAGTCGTCCGCGTTGGGACTTGCGTTCGACATCGCCTGCGAACGAGGCGTCGCAAAAGGCAACAAGCACTACCTCTCCGTGCACTTGTAGGAGAACCACGTTTGCAGTTGTATGTGGCATGACATGTGCGCTGGCTGCAGTTGTCTGTGTGTCACTGTATCGGGTCGACTCCCGGTCCCGCACCTTGATTTGAGGACCCAGCTTTGTGCGAGTGGCCGTAAAGAAGTGTAGTGCATCTGGACCACGGCCTCCATTCTTGGTGTCTTGTTTGCGGCGCCCTAGAGCACATTGCGGGCACCATGCCTGGATGGTAAATGCATGAGCCGGTGCCGCTCTCTCTCTTCGCTGCACACATTCCGTGTTGGGCTCGGGGTGTGCTGGCGGCGGCCCCTGCCTCTAAGTTTTCACCTGCGCCCGTGTTGGCAGCTAGGACTTCGCTGCCGATGATTTGTTCTTTGCAATGTCCCTCTGTTGAAAAAAATGCACGTACAGACTTTTTCTAATGTTACTGCATGTGCCCTTTTCCGGCTTGACTCTTGTTGACACATGCATGCATGTTCTGTTCTTCTGCTGCTTTTTACATGGAGCATGAGCATTCCATTTAGGTGCGCAAGCATCGAGCTCAAGCACGGAGGGTGTCAAGCAACCACAATAAGCCCTGGATTGGCTCTTTGTCCTCTTGTTCTTGTAAGAGATGTGCACTGCAATCCATGTTGCCAGCCTTGATGGGACCTTGCCGCGTCGAACACCACGTGGGCACCGCGCAGATCCTCGACAAGATGTCGTTTGTGATTCCGCCCACCTGCAATTGGTCCTCGCCTCCTGCGGTGCGTCCCACCCAGTGGCAGGACTGTGTCGGCGAGTGGGGGCACGCACAGGGACACTGTGGGCACCCGTGTCCACCTCGGCTTTCACCGCCAGGATCCGTAACTTGTCGTCGGAGCACCCCCGGCTTTACCGTGGCGGCACTTTCCGCGCCTGAGGCGGAGGGTTCTGCAGAGATTTGTGAAGACGTGTCGTCGGCAACTGCGTTCATTCTTCGCTTCTGCTGGCCCTTTCCTTTACCATTGACATTGAACCAGCAGTCCTTGACTGTGTGGCCGGTGCGAAAGGATCGGGCACTTGTCTTTTTCCCTGTTGCCTGGGTCGTTTCCTTTCCTTCTTGTCGCCCTTCCCGCCTTTCTCGTCTTTTCCTTTGCCTCCCTTCTGGCCGTCCTGGCTCTTACTCCTTTGCCTTCCCCAATTTGTTACCAACGTCCGTGGCATCGAGGTTGTGGCTTTCGGCCGTGCTGCTCTAGGCACTCTCGGATCCCATTTCGTTCCCTAGTGTTCACCCCGCAGGGCATGGGTAGAGCCAGGAGAAGTTTAGTGGCAAAGGTGGATTCCCGTTGTTGACAACAGTCCTCTCGGCATTAGGCCGAACGCCCTTGTGCTTTCAGCACTTCCCGCAAAAATTCACTCCGTCCGCTGCATGGCCCCAAAGTCGAGGCCGTGTGAGAAAAAAACATGTTTTGCAACTAACACACGGCAAGCGTACTGAGAAGTGCTAAGAAGCAGGACCACAACGACGGCATTCCAGTTTGCCAGTGCTCAAGCGGTACCATGAAATGTTCTATTCACAAGCCAGGTGTGGTTGCACTGCAGAATGTGCTGCACAAACAGTCACAAGTACACAAGCAACACGACCCTTCTGCAAACACTGGCAGCCAGCACTGCAGATTGGCTGGCATGGGCGCGGCGTCGGAGGGCGCGTGTGCCACGTCAAAGCCAGCAGCAATCAAAAAAGATTGCGCTTGAAGGTGCAGAACACAATCAAGCTTGCAGGCACCAATAGCCCCGATCTCGACAAAAGTATTTGTCACAAACCATGAGAGAAAAATGAAAGAGTTCTTGATTGAGGTCTCTTGTGCTACCCCATCGTTCCTTCAGGGTGTCCTGCGTTCCTTTCTGAATTGAGCACTTGAATCCCCCGGTCCATCTGTCAGCTGTACAATATGTCGTTTGACAAGCACCTTGCTTATCCTGGGTTCATTTCATTTGTCCTGCCCTTGTAGAGTACAGTTTATCCGCTTTGCAAGGTTCCAGACAAAGTCAAGACCAAGGACTGCTCAGTTGAGGGGCGAGTTGCTGAAACTATGTCATGCTCATGGCTGTCGTTTGCTTGGTGCTGATTTTCTTTCAAAGCTGTTGCGAAGCAGGCGCGACAGCACAGTCTTCCAAACTGGGTCCAATGTATCCGAAAAGGCTGGTGCACACTGGTGTTGAGCATCATGGCTCAGCATGGTGATGTGAGCGGAGGGTACACCTCACTGAGGACATGCCCGGACATGTACTCCTCGACATGCAAGCCTTGCCAGATTGTCAAGCAAACACAGTTTGGCACCGCACAGGCAACACCAACCAGATTCCACTTGATGGTGACTCCGTTTGCTTCGGTAGTCTGTCCTTGCCGATTTCATTACCGAGTTTCACAGGAACCTGACGTGGACCCTTTGGAGGCTGAGCAGGAGCGCATCAAAAAAATGCCAGCCCGCTCCTAAGATCGGAAAGCACACTGATTTCGCGAAGGGCACTGCGAATCATAGGTCTTGGGACATGCGGGATGTCCAAGTTCGAAGAGCACGACCACGACAGATTCGAGTGTTTTTTCACCAGTGTGTCTTTGCTCTCAGGTGAAGGAGCTGAAGGCATACCTCGACAGGCCTGCCGATGTTTAAAATTAACTTGACAGTCGGCTTCTGGATCAGGATGTGTAGGCCAGAGTCAGCGCCGTTACGCGGATGCAAGCCCTGGTGAGTCACAGAACCCAACTGCAAATTCATCGCGAAGCACATCCGAGAACTGCAGGGAAGTGCATGCAGGGGGAGGTGTCTGAGGAAGATTCAGCTTGCAGCACGCTCACAGCATAAGGAACCGAAGCCCCAATGCTCCTCAAACCTGCACATGCAATCCGAAAGCCATCGCGATCCGGCATGCTCCGAGGACATCAGCCATTATGCAGCTGAAGGTTTCAGGGTCGAGCCTTCTTCACTTGAATCACGGGTGAAGTCAGGAATCCTTCGATCTGGACTCCGGACCCCTTTCGCCCCCCGCATGCCAACAGGCTCAGGAAAGCTCTAACAAGGACAGTCTTCGTGTCTACTAGCGTGGACTCGAGCGGTTCCAGTGAATGCCGAAGGGCCAGCGCCAGCGCCAGGTCAATGTGGCAAACATGGCACTAAGGTAGTCGCAAATGCATTTTGTTGACTAAAATAAATCTCGAATCAGCACTCAGGGAAAGGGAAGGTCATGAGGCAGGAACTTCCCTGAGGCACAATACCTCTCATGCCGATCTCTTCGAGAAGCCGGATCTCCTTGCTCGCGCACTTGAGGCAACGAAGGCTTTGACAAACTTGTGGCTATCCGGGTCTTGCAAATAGTTTCAGCGAAAGTATGGAAAGGACGATAGCCAGTTTTTCCTCGTCAAGATCCTGGCAGGTAGCATTGAAGTCAGGGCCGGAACCACCACCTGGACCAGCATGGATGAACCTCGGCCATGTTACTGTAGGAAATCAGCTCGATCTCCTGCTTGCGAAACCGAACGCCAGAGTCGGTTCCTCCAATGTAGGCATTGAAACACCGCATCAACTGTACGATGGTGAAACCTGGTTGTTGAAATTGCCTTGCAGCGGGTCTTGATGCCGGCTCATCATCCTTAGCTATGCTACTAGCTACCGACAAGGTGAGATGTAGGATGTTTGTGCAAGGCTTGCAGACTGGAAGCTGTGCTTGCACGTTGGCATCAGTGCAGTCGCCATCATGATGCACCACTCCTGTCAGGTTTGCACGTTCGGGGATCAATTGTATGGGAAGAGCCTGCGTGACAGGGACGATGTCCGAGCAACCACCAAACATACATACATTCCAAGTTAGATTGTGATTTCTGTGACATGCTCAATACTGTTGGGTGCTTGTGAGGAAGTCGGGCGACATTTGCCGCTTGTGTGGGAAGCCGCAGATGCAGGTCATCGGAAGAATTGTGAGAGTTTTTGGTTGATGTCTTGTATTCTTGAGTGTGATTGAGGTGCTACTTTGACGCATGCATAATGTGTAGAAATCAGACTCTAGTCAACGACAATGCTGCGCATACATGCATCTGTCAACTGTGCTAAATAATGGGTGCCAGTCTCTACTCACATCTTCTGCTGAGTGCGTTTCATTCTCCTTTGTCTGTCGTCTACATTCATGCGATAGCTATCGCAATGTGGCAGAAAACAAGGAGAGGGTCATCCGGTGACAGGTGGGTTCCAGAGCGAGCAAGCAAGCATGAAGCCAATGCGGACCCTGAGCTCGCAATGCCTCCGGTGCACGCCCAATGTTTGCAGTCAACTTTAAAATGATGAGCTGGTTTCATGATCAGCATCGACGAAGCCAAACAAAACCAAGAGTGGTGGACTTGCTGAAGTTCCTAGGCAGAAAACAGTCTATTTCCAAGGTTGCTGGCAGTCGCCATCCGGTCTCGATCCATGTCATAAAGCTTCTCGCGAAAATTGCTACGTAGTCAGTCATGTTCTCCAGACGTTGGCCGTCGAGCTGAAATTGATGGAAGCCAAGTCTGCAACTGCATTTTTGCAATGATTTTTCACGCAAAGCCTGGAGCCTTCATCGTCATGGCCCTCCGGATGACTTTCGCAGGGGCACTTGGACGACATGCAAGAAGTTGTGGTGCAAGGCCCGAAGATCTGCTATTTCAGGCAAACCTGCAAAAATCGCTTCGGTTTTTTTGGCTTTATGCGCAAAATATGCAACACGTGTATATGTTTGTGCGGAACATGTTGGGACTGGTGTGGGGCGGTGTCGTGGTGTTGAGCTGGTTTTACTGCGTGCAACATGATCTTTTCGAGAGTTATCACGCCCACACGCTGAGTCAGAGATATTTGAGACTTTCCGTTTTTGCATCCGAGATTGAGAAGGCGTCACAAGATCAATGATGCTCGGTCACTCTGGGTGTCATGCTCGGGTGAGTGCTGACCGGCAAGAGTCCGTTCTGAGTTTTAGACACGACATCAAAAGGAACCGATCGTCAAAACATACCCCAAGCTCTGAACCAGAAGCTTTCTTCTGGTACTGAATTCCATTGTGGGCATGCTCGTGTTCAAAAAGTTGAGGGATCCCCTACTTGGAGGCGCCTGGGCTCAAGTTGAAGACAGTGCTTCCAAGTCCTGTGGTCGTCTAAGCTCAAACTGACAGCCGAGCCGGGCAGACTTTTGCGTTGCATGGGTCCTGGCCACACACACCACAGGTATTAGATGTTTCCTGCATTGGACAGCTTCGTGATGGTAGGTTGGTTCTGGTTTTAAGAGAGGAATGACGGAAAGCATTTTGGAAAGAGACTAACAGTGAAGTGCTGACCGGCGGCTGCGGCGTGGCATGCTGTGTACATCTCATTCATTCACATGCCATATGCCATGCGAAGTCGTCTACCATGCTCATTTGGCAATGCGGCATTCATGATCCTCTACGGACCGGGTATGCCAAGCATCCAAAGAGACTGGAACAAGCAGCCAATTTCAGTCGGGATCTCATTTCATGTTTTGCTTTTTCTGCCTGCGCATGAAAGACCAGCAGTTCTCTGTGTTTTTCGAACCTCGCCGACAACACCTTGGCCGTCTGTGCACGCAACATTTTTTGAAGCCACCTGCTTCTTGTTCGAACATCGGGTTGGCATGTTCCGAAGGTGTGAATATGCCGGTTGTGCATGCAAAAGTGTCTGAAGCTACCGGCATGTTGGACAAGAATGCTGAATTGTGCTTTGCCCTGACTTGTTCGCAATGTCGGTCCGTACATGTCTTCATGGAAATCAGCTCGTTATCTCGCAAGACAACCTTATGAGGATGTTCTTAAGTTAAGCGCTTAGCCCTTCGCATGAAGCCCAATGAAGCCGAGTTGCTCCAGTCGCTGAAGCGATTCGTTCCTGTAATGTGCAGTGTGTTGGGGGAATACCGTAAATCGACTCTAGGCGGCACAGGTCTCAGTCATACTTATTTTGTCAGATCAGATCAAATCGTGGTTTCGTGCACGATGTGTAGAAATTGGCGCTACTTAGCATGCCGGCCACGGGAGTTTGGGAGCCGGTAACCTGCTGTCATTTCCAATTTGTCTTCGTGATGTCCACGAACAAAATCTTTGTCAGAATGCAAGTTGTTGCTTGCAGGCACATGGTTCTGTCTGTCTGTCTTTCTTTTACTCTTTTTTCTTTCTTTCTTTGAAAATTTCACATGTTTCAATTTATTTCCTTCTTTGTTTCGTTCTGTCGTTCTTTCGTTCTATCCCTACCTTCTTCCCTTGAGTTCCCCTGAAAATGCCTATGAAAACAAACAGACAATCAAGGAAAACAGGAGTTCTTGCTATTATGCTATAAAGAACATATAAGTTTTTCCTAGAAAATATAGCGAATATAGAAGCTTTCCCACCCCCCCTTCACCAAAAAGAGTGAACAAATTGGGTCCCCCTTTTTTTTGAAGCGTGCAAGCTTGCTTCACCGCACATAAGTCTTTTGAAGCCCATCATGCGAGCGTTCTGTTTGCAAATTTGGGGGATGCGCACCCCCCCCAACCCCCCTCCGCCTTCTTTAAGCCGTTCAAGCATTCTGTTTCCAAATGAAGGGGGCTGCAGCCCAACCACCCTCTTTTTTGAGCCGCGCAAGCTTGCTTCAAAGCATATGAGTCTTTTTTGAAAGCCGTCATGCGAGCATTCTGTTTGCAAATTTAGAGGGTTGCGCCCCCCCCCCAACCCCCCTCCACTTTTTGCAGCCGTTCAACCGTGCTTCAAAGCATGCGAGTGTTTGGAATCCTATCATGTGCGCATTTTGTTTGCCAATGGGGAGGCTGCGCCCTTCCCAACCCCATTCTGTTTGCAAATGAAGGTGTTTCAAGCCGCGCAAGCTTGAGTCGAAGTATTTGAGTTTCCTTTGTGTTTGCTGCGCCTCCCCCGCAAGCCCCCCCCCTTCCGCCCATGAAAATCTCGGAATACAGAGGTTATCCTATGAAAATATTAAAAAAATAGAAAAGTACTTTGCAACAGATAGAGAAATTAGGAAGTAGGGTTTGTTTCTGTTATGAAATATCGAAAAAGTAAAAGTTCTCCTAAGACAAAGTTTTGTTATCAGAATACAGACAGCGACAATGCAGGTTTTCATTTAAAATGTAACGAAAATACAGGTTTTCCTGTGGAAGTACAGAGAGCCACCCCCGCCCCCCAACAATCTCCGCTTCCTCATTTCGCAATGAGGCATTCATCATCCTCCACGGGCCGGGTATGTCAAGCATCCAAAGACACTCAGAACGGCCTTCATTCAATGCTCCCTAGAACAAGCAGCCAATTTCAGTCTGGGTCTCATTTCATGTTTTGCTTTTTCTGTGTGCACATGAAAGACCAGCAGTTCTCTATGCCTTTCGAACTTCGCCGGCGACACCTTCGCCGTTTGTGGATGCAACATTTTCTGAAGCGACCTGCTTCTTGTCCGAACATCGGGTTGGCATATTGGACAAGAATGCTGACTTGTGTTTTGCCTTGACTTTGTTGCAATGTCGGTCCGTATATCTCTTCATGGACATCAACTGCACGGTGTGTGCAAAGTGGCGCTACTTGAGTATGCCGGCCACGGGTGATTTGGAGCCGGTAACCTTCTGTCATTTCCAACTTGTCTTCGTGATCTCAGTGATATCAAAGAGCCAGTTTACTTCCAAGTGCGCTGCATGTTCCATTCTGCAGGATGAAGGTGGCGTCTTCTGCCGACGAAGACGGCTCCTGGGCTGTCATGTGGCCATGAAATTTCACAGTTGCACCGACACCATGCCAGTTTTTGCGAGAATGCAAGTTGTATCTTGCAGGCAACACTTGATACATCGCATGCAAGTGTATCTAACTCAAGCATGTCGTCTGGCAGCCCGCTAGACGAATGGCCGTGAATCAAGCTGCAAAAGCTATTCAAGTGTCAGCAGGCAAGACGGCAGGATCGCCGGCTGCGGAGAGGCCATCTGCTGGCGGCTTGCAACTGAGTGGGCCGTCGCCCTGTGCTTGTCAGTATCATGTCACGTTGCAAGCACATGCCTAGACTTACGCCTCATTTTTGTTTTTTCACTGTTTCGCTTCTTGTCTGGCAAGGTGCATGAAGCGAGCAACTGCCCCAGAAATCTGGAATTGTTCGTATCTCATGCGAGCCGTGAATGGTGTTGGTGGTATGTCGTAGCCGCTTCACACGTCAGGCACCCAAAGATGCATTTGGCAAAGTGCGATGCACAAAGGAAGAGCCGTGACCCCGGACCGATGGTGTGCCAGTGTTGCAAACTCAAACTCTATTACACATGAAGGAAGCGCTGCCTTTTTGCGAAGACTCTGCCGATGTCATTTTGTGAGCTGCGGAGCTTGCTTGCGCGTCTTCAGCGCACTACCAGCATGCCCCACACGTTTGGGTAAGCACTAGTTTGCTGTGCCGTCTACTCTTTGTTTCCACTTGGTCACCATTGCGTTGCTTCGTCGTGTTGGGCACATGCACTTGTGTAGGAAGGTCGAGCAGTGTGAGTCGTGAGAATGTATGGATGGCACCGCTCCCCAGGTTTGCTGGCCTGGGCCAGGACTGATCTGACAGCGCTTCCCCCAACAAACTTAAATTCAAGAGAAGCGCGGTTTGCTACCCAAATATGAACTTGCACATTGGGAGTTAGCGCTTTTGTCTTGCCACAACAATGAATTCGCACGGCCACGATTGCTAAGAAGATAGTGAAGCCTGTATGTCTTCCAGGATGCTTGGTGGATGCATCAGCATTGCTTCGAGGATGGAGATTGGCAGGCCTGTACTATTGAGAATCATGCAGGTATTGATATTTGACCTCGTTTGTGCATCTATAGCTGTCAACGTGTAAATCCACTGCCCAAAGATGCCTTGGTATTAGTCACTCAAGCACAGAATTCTCTCAGACACCGTTGCAAGCTTGACATACCCACCACCAGGATTATTTTGGCGAACCTGAACCAGAGGAAGAACGATGGCGGCGAACAGGAGAATCGAATTGGTGACCCAAAGGATCATGACGGCAGATTTTATTTGCTTTGCATGTTTCGAAGAAAATAATATTAGATTGCAAAACCTGATAGGACCCACGAACCCGAATGCGGTTACGCCTCCCTTTGTGTTTCCTACTAATCCCCTACTAGCGGTGGAAACTCGCTGCTCGCATGGCAATCGCGCGCTTGGCAAGCGTCCGCAAAGCGTCCGAAGCCGCCGCTAGGAAAGAGTTGGTGGCAGGCTCGGATGCTGTGGTGCTTGCTTTGCAAGTTTTGTTTGGGCGGGTCCTGAGCAGAACAAGTTTCGCCGGAGAACCGTGCCCGCCACAGCGATGTGCGCTGGGGGTGTTCATCTCATGGCGTCCGCGCCTGAAATGCTGTTTCAGCGACCTGAAACACAGTTTTGGAAGCTTGCAAGGCAGCTGGGTGAGCGAGATGGGATACTGTGACAAAAGCTTCGAACAGGTTTTAATCACACCTGAATCTGCCTAAACTTCCACAACTGTGTTTCAGGTAGCTTGAGCAGTGTCTCAGGAGAATCGTGCCCGCCACAGTGATGTGCGCTGGGGGTGTTCATCTCATGGTGTCCGCATGGTGTCCGCGCCTGAAATGCTGTTTCAGCTACTTGAAACACAGTTTTTAGAAGCTTGCAGGCAGTTGGGTGAGTGGGGTCTCGGATGCTGTGACACCAGCTTCGAACAGGTTTCTTTAAACAGCGTCTCAGGAGAATCGTGCCCGCCACAGTAATGTGCGCTGGGAGTGTTCATGTCATGGCGTCCGCACCTGAAATGCTGTTTCAGCTACCTGAACACAGTTCTGGAAGCTTGCAAGGCAGTTGGGTGAGTGGGGTGTCGGATGCTGTGACACTAGCTTCGAACAGGTTTTTGTTACACCTGAAACTGCACTGGCGAGCTTCCAAACTGCGTTTCAGGTAGCTTAAACAGCGTCGATGTGCGCGAGCACCTGAATCTGCCTAAACTTCCACAACTGTGTTTCAGGTAGCTTGAGCAGTGTCTCAGGAGAATCGTGCCCGCCACAATGATTTGCACGGGCGTATTCATTTCTTGGACTGTACCAGGCGATCCTTTTCATGTCTGTTAATGATATGGCAAAAATGACTAGACCTAAAAGCACAAAATTATTAATCTATCTATAATGAAAAGATTTAATTTATCTAGAAAGATGAAAATTATGCACAAGAAAAAAAATGAAACCACAAAAATTTTGATCTTTATTAAATTTTAATTCATGATAACGCTAATTCCGTTATAAATAAGCTAAGACGAGGGATCTTGGAAGATTTTGTTCTTGGTATATATACGATTTTAGGGTCTTACATTATTATGTTCTTTTATTATTTGATGGCTTTTAATTTTAAAATGTTCTAAATAGAAAGATAAAAATTAAAGAGAACTTTAAAAAAAAATAAATATGAATAAATTTGTAGAAATAAAATTTTAAACTTTATATAAAGGAGAAAATATAATTATTTATTTATATATAGTTTTATTATGTTCATATATAATTGATAATAAAGAGTTTTCAATATACATAAGACTAAATAATAATATAATTTTTTTTAAAAAGATATTATTAAATATTCCGAAAATTATTATTTATATGTCTAATATTATTATATTATTTTTTTTTTT
>CAJNJA010005199.1:4131-17929 GCA_905231915.1 Symbiodinium necroappetens
GGGTTTAGGGTTTTGGGATTTGGGGCCTAGACTCAGAGTTTTGGGATTGAGGGTTTGGGTTTTGGGTTTAGGGTTAAGTGTTCACGGTCAAGGAGTTTGTGATTCAGATCCGGTTTAGAGGGTGTAGGCTTTGGGTTAAGCAGGGTTTGGGGTTTTGGGATTTGCGTGGGTTTCCAGCTTTCTGGTTTTCCGCTTGAAAGAGAAATCTGGAGCTGCATAAGTTTGAGAAAGCCCTGTCAAGTCAGGGTTTGACGGGATCATGGGGATTTCTAGGATTGTGGAAAACACTCTACAATGCCGTTTTGTTGGAAGGCGCTTTTCCCCGAACCCTAAACAATGAACTGCCCTGAGCCTTACTTGGAGGGTCGGGGGACCTAGTAAGTAGTTATTTTATAGACTTGTAAGTATCATAATCCCAGCTAGGGTGCTTATATTTGTCTACTTGTTACCTACTTACTAGGTCCCTCGACCCTCCAAGTAAACTGCCCTAAACCCTGAAGCCCCCACAGGCTTCGGCGTCGTCATCTCTACCTCCACAGGCGTGCCGAGTTGTGTTTGGGGTTTTTGGTTCAAGGTGTTTTTTGGAATGCAAGGTGTTAAACTCAGCTTGTGGAGGTTTAGGGTTTAGGGTTTAGGGCTTGCGGAGGTTTGGGATCACGGTGGTCAGGTCCAGGGGTTTAGGGCTTATAGCAAGCCCCAAACCCCTACACTGTACACCATATTTGGGGCGTGGGCTCTCAGGGCTTCTGTGGCTGATATATACTATAGGACCTAAAAAACTACCAATACTTTGGGGGTTCCTTGTTATGATTACAGTACAATATGCCCCAAAGCCCTATTCCAATTATGAAGGCCCCTGTATTATGAGCTTTGGGCTTTCGGCTGTAGAGTTACTTTCGAGTACGATATACTTCGCACGACATCTAATTGTAGGGTTTTTCGGGCTAGGATGTTTTGGGTTTAGGGTTTAGGCTTCAGAACAAAGGGTTCGACTGCTTGGGTTTAGGGCTTAGGGTTTTAGACTAAACCATAAACCCTAAACCCAAACAGCTTAGGGTTTAATACTAGGCCCCAACCCGGAGATGAAGGGCATCTCATGCATGACCCTGGTGGAGCAGCCCCCGTTCCTTACTTGGAGGGTCGGGTAGGTAGTAGGTAGACGTATGAGTGCCCTAAGAGGGAGCGTAGTTAATTGGGTTATGATACTTATGAGTCTACAAGATAACTAGGTGCTACGTGCCCCGAACCTCCACGCATATTAGAGGATCCCAGTCTCTTAGCCCTTATTTCGAAAAAGGTGCTTATGCATCAGGGGCCTGCCCTTGCCCAAGCCGATCTAGACCCTAAACAATGAACTCCAACAAAGTTGGGATTATTCTTCCTTGGTGAAAGGATGATGATATAGCATCCTGAGTAATAGGACCAGTTCTGAGGGCTCCTTACGATAGTTCTATTGTTCGATAGCCAAAAGCCGAGTCCACTCAGCTCAAAATTGTAGTTAATGCTCGCATTTGCGGTGTAGGGTTTCTTTCAGGGGTTTGGGGTTTAGTAAGTTCAGGGATTCAGAGTAAATAGCGGTTCAGCGTCCAGGGTTTAGGGTTTCAGTGGTTTAGGATACAGTGTTTTTGCTTTCAGGAATCAGAATAAGGGTTATACTGTTGATGATCGAAATCCTGCAGTACCTTGAGGACCCTAAACTATGGTAATTATGGTATATTCCTTATTTTTGGGTAATGCTGGATTTATACCATCCACCGTATGTCTCCGGGTTACCGCAAGGTTGCCCATTACGTGTAATGCTTCAGAGTCTTTTTTCCTTGTTACCACGACCCTAAACCCTAAGCCCTGAACCCTAAACCGTATCAGCTGCACTCAAGACTTCGTCAATCCTTTAAAAGCCGCTTCGGCATCCGGGAAACCGATCTTAAGCCCTAGGCCCTGAACCTTAAGCCCTAAACCAAAAACCCAAATCCCAAGCCCTAAGCCCTAAGCCCTAAACTCTAAGCCCTAAACCAAGAACCCAAACCCCAAGCCCTAAGCCCTAAGCCCTAAACTCTAAGAACCCAAAAGGCCCTGACGTGCCCGAGCCATGGCCTCAATTGCTGTACGTGTGGGTTTGCTGAGTGGCGAGCAGACGACAATATCTCTGCCATGCAGCTCTACCATCGGCGAACTGCGCAAGGCACCGTTTTGGGGCTAAGGGGTTTAGGGTTTAGGGTCTGTGGTTTAGGGTTGAGGCTTTAGGGTCTACGGTCGGCGAGCTGCGAAAGGCACCCTTCAAGGAGCCCTTTAAAGGATCCCCTCTTCTGTTTCTGAAGGCCCCTAGACTTTTGAAGTCTGCAAAATCCCGCACAACCCTAAACCCTAAACCCTTTACTTACACCCCACAGCGCCCTAACGGAGCCCTATTCTAACCAGTAAGGCCCGTGACTCCTCACGTGGAGGGTCGGGAGCACGTAGCACGTAGTTCTTGTATAGACTTTTATGTATCATGACCCCAAAATAAGATCCCTTTTCCGGCACTTCTCAGTCTACTTAAATAGTACCTATATACGAAGCAATCCGACCCTCCCTAAACCCTAAACCCTAAACTGCTGAGTTTAGGGCTTTCGAAGAGCAGTCTGGGATAAAGCGGTCCGGAACGCAGTCTCGGCAATGAGCGGGGAAAAAATAACTGTCGACATTCTCGTTTGCCATCGTGTCCTGTTAGAAACTTCAGATCTTGTGAGAACTGCTAGTCGAGTGCGCATCTACGAGACGTGTGCAAGCCTTTTAAATCGGCAGCTACTTCCTGTGAGGCACCATTCGTGATCAGTGGGATTAGGGTTTAGGATTTAGGGTTTAGGGTTTGAAGAATCTGCACTGACATGGCACGCAGCCGCTCAACCTTGTCCCCTGAAGACGACGCCCATAACAGAGCCTCGGACGCAGAGGACGAGTCGGAGCTAGAGCTGCTCGTGGAGTTCGACTCAGAACCGCCGGAGGCTGAACCATTGCATGATGACGTTAGCTGGCATATGCTATGTGCTTGCTAGCAGCAGCACTGTTCTATTAATCCTACACCCTAAACCCGCAAAGCCTAAACCCTAAAAGCCTAAACCCTAGACCTTAACTCTAATCACCCTAGACTTTCATCTGCCTATCATGTTCCTGAGTTCGAGCCGCCTGTGTCTTTTAATGGATCCTTTAATGCTTTCCTCTACAGGCGTTGAAAGTTTGAAGATCCTTCAGCGGAACGTGTCAAGGCTTAAGTTTTCATTGAGGAGACTCCTAGACTGTAGAAATAGTCTAAATAGTCGCTGCAACAGAACAGTGCTGCTGCTAGCAACCACATGGCATATGCCAGCTAATTTCATCATGCAATGGTTCAGCCTCCGGCGGTTCCGAGTCGAACTCCACGAGCAGCTCTAGCTCCGACTCGTCCTCTGCGTCCGAGGCTCTGTTATGGGCGTCGTCTTCAGGGGACAAGGTTGGGTGGGTGCGTGTCATGTCAGTGCAGATTCTTCAAACCCCAAACCCTAAACCCTAAACCCTAAATCCTAATCCCACTGAGCACGAATTGCGCTCAGAAGGAAGTAGCTGCCGATGATGTGAACAGTCCAAGAATGCAGGCACTGCGTCCTCGAGCAGCTGTACAAATTTGTGTAGTTGCTCGAGCACGCAGGCTCTGAGCCAGCACCAGAAGCCGGCTGTCGTTTGACGAAATGCCGGGCGTAGTGTGCCTCCAGAGTTCAGATCATCTTTCAGTGATATCAAATCCTTCAGTTTCATATGGGTAGTTCTCTAAATTAGGGTCCCTTTTAGAACACTTTTTATAAGGGTGCCATACCATTTTGGAGACTTGAAAAGGGATCCTAAATTAGAGACCTACCCATATACGTGCAATCGTCGTGTTTGCCGGTATTCAACGAGTGCATTGCTTCAATCAAGTGTAACCCCAGCGTCTGATGTGGCCTGGGCTGCACTCTGACATGGGGCCCGACAATTGCTGCACAAATCTGCCCTAAATAACAAACTCTAAGGGAACGCAACAAGCTAGCTGCCGGCCTCGACACATCGAGCGCCTTTTCCTTGACGATCCACAATGCCTTCGGTAGACTTCGTTGCCTGGCCGGGATCAGAGGAACACAGGTGGAGCTTTCTCGAAATGCACAGCAGTACGACGATTGCCAAAAGTGCTAGAGGTGCGATCATCACTAATCACATCTTTGTGCTCCACACTGGTTCTCTTCTCCCCAAAAGAAATGTTGACTCGACTCCCCTCTGAGAGATCGATCGGCACTGAAAGTCGTGCCTTCTGAAAAAGCCACCACTCCCCGGGGTCCCCGGGTTTCGTAAGCACATCTGCCAACTGGAGGTTGGTAGGCACCCAGCCTACGGGCAACTTGTTTGCCCACTGCTCTCTCTTGAGGCTTTGCCTCAAGGCTGCAAGGTCTATCGCTAACCTTCTGTCTGTTGGTACACGCGGCACGCCCTGTTTGTGGACGTGGTCAAATAATGACCGGCAATCACTGCGGCATAGCAAGGGGGCCTTGGCCCTCTCCACAGTCACCAGCTCCCCTTCGATCAACGTCTCGATGAAGGAGCGCATGTACTGTGCTCCTTCCAAACCTTCCACTGCCGCCTGGGTCTCCGCGCCAAAGGTAGATCTGCACACTCTTTGCCCGGCTCGCGATCGCCAGTCTCCTATGGAGAAGTTTCCGACCCCGCCCTTCACGGAGGCAAAGTCGGCGAAGAGGATGAGGGCGCCGACTTGTGATGCCACCTTTGAGTTCTGCCTCTTCGCTTTCCGCTCTTTCTTGGAGCCGAACGGCCCCTCTCTCATCAGCCCGGCCTCCTTATCCTCCTCGGTGAGCTTGAAGAACTCCTCCTCGAACTCGTCGTCGAGGGCATTTGCCCATGCGGCGTCGTGGTAGACGATGATGCCGAAGTCGGGAGGAAGAGGCCGAAAGCGTAGTCCCTCGTCTTTGTAGGCCGTTGCTCTGCTCGAAACCTGGTTCGTGAACTTCAGGTCCGCGATGGTGGGCCGTCGTTGAAGCTGTTGTGCCAGGCTCACAGAGCAGGTGAGGTCGGGTCTGGTTTGTGAGGAGAGCCAAGACAAGGCTCCCACCAGTGACTGGTTGTCGGCTACCAGCTCGGGGCCTGCGTAGTCCTCCTCGTCGCAACCCTTGGAAATGTCCAGGGTGAAAAGCCGGGTGGAGGTGTACTTGCCTTGCGAGACCTTCACCTCGTTCGTGTCGCACACAATCTCGGTCCCGACGTAGTCCAGGTGTCCCTCCTCCCACTTATCAATGGGAAAAACTCCCGAAAGTCCGGCCTGGATGAGCTTATTCACCGTCTTGGCCGCGATCACAAGTAGGTCGTCGACGTGGCTGCCGACATACCCGATCGGCTTCCCGTGGTACTTCCCGTCCTTGTACTTCCGGAGCATGAAGATGCACGGATCCAAGGGGCACTGGTCGAAGGCGTAGGTGTCCTCCTGGTACTGGATCCGGACCTTCAGGATGCCATTCTGAAGGTCCAGCCACCACTCGTGGGGGGACGTCGCCAGGCCGAAGATGTTCTTCTTGATCTTGACGAGTTGTCCCGGGACTAGCCCGGGGAAGCCTGTTGCTGGTTGGTGAAGATACAAATCTTCACCTCTTGCCAGGTAGCCGCCCGTCAGGAAGGCGCACTGTATGTCGCCCGCAGCGACAGACCAAGCGTCCTCCTCGTTCAGCCCGTTGGCCAATAACTGCATCAAGCATGCCAGCTCGGCCCGCGACAACGTGGGAGCATCCGTGTTGAGATCCTGGACCCCCAAGTCTGGGTCCCTGTGGCCTCCGATAACGAGGCGGCTCTTGCATCTCCAGGCTGGCTCGTCCTTCCCGGTCTCGTGCTCAGCACTCTTGCGGGCCGCCCAGTTTTTATCGCGATATGCCCACCGGCAGGGCAATACCCTGGCGGCCGGGACGTTGTCGCGAACCCACTGGGACCTTGTAGCATCAAGCGGCTCAAGAGCGTCGTAAGACAGATGCTCTTGCCATTGCACCTTTTCAGCCTCCTTGAAAAGAGGCCGAGCATGCTGAGGTATCTCATCCCAACGCAGTTCTTTTTCCTGTCGCTTGGCTTGTCCGCGATGGGTGAGCGCCTTCCGGGTGAGCATCACGTCGCCCGGGAGCTTAGGCCCTCGTGTCTTCTTTCGTAGTCGCCGTAGAGGAAGTACGTGCTCGAGGGTCTCGCCGTGGGGCTCCTCCATCTCGTGGTCGCCTTCGGCATCGAGGGTGAGCGGTTCGTCCAGGTCGGGCGAGTAGTCGGAATGGTGGTCCTCGCCGTCCTCTTTTCGCTTGAGGGCCGCACGGTAGTCGTCGCCGATGGTCCCGTCTTTGTCTCTGTCCTCCTCCGCATCGTCCACGTCCATGTAGGTCTCGGGGTCGTCGAGGTCCATCTCGAGCAACTTGTTGACCTCCTCCTTTACGCCACGCATGGTGAGGTACTCTCCGACCTCATCCGGCCCAGATGCACGTAGGTGTTCGGGGGCAGTCAACCGACACCGTCCGTTCTTGGAAACCCAAAAGTTTCCTCCCTGTCTCCCCACCACCACTGCTGGTCCAACCCAGTGGGGTCTCCTTCTGTCTTTTGGCTGATTCCAAAAATGCACCGGGTCCCCGACGTCGTATGATGCCCTCGCTGTCCTTGCTCGGTGTAATAGGCCTCGTCGTAGACGCTCATCTCCTTGGGCCTGGTGGAAGGCGATGCGAGCACTTGCTCGCAGGGCTGCCGCCCTTTGGAACTTCGAGTCCTCGGTCAAGTCCCACGTGACGGTGCCACCGGTGTCGACGTCGCACAGTTCTTCCGGGATCTTGGGGGAGCGCCCCAGGACCCACTGCGTGGGACTGTGTCCGCAGCGCCGACGAAGATCATTTTTGGCTGCACAAACCAATGTTCCGGCCAGCTCGGTTTCCTCGGCGGTGACGTCGCGCTCTTTGACCACTCTTTCCCATATACCTTTGAACCAACCAATCTGTCTCTCTGTCACACCACCTTGCCACTTGGCCTGTGCTGCAACGTCTTTGACACGGATGTTGTGCCAATCGCAGATCCTCGCTAGGCCGGCCTGCACCTTCCCGTCCAGGTCAAGAGAGACGGAAGCAGGGGGCCCAAAAGGCGTGAGCCAACAGGTGTTGAAAGCTTTCTCAACCGCGGGGCCGTCCTCGCGCTCTAGCCTGGCCACCGCCTGATAGGTCGTGGCCCAGTCCACTATAGTGAGGAACGCGTGCTTCTCATCCAGGGCGTCGTGCGCGTAGAAGATGTCGACCCCAACACAAGAGTTGAAGTCGAGGAGTCTCGGCAAAGTCGTGGGTCTCGACGCCTGGGCGTGCTTCGTAGAGTGGCACACATCGCACTTCATTCCCTTTGCGGCTTTGATCACGGCCTGGTCGCAGCCCGCCAACCGTAGATGGCAGCACAGATCCTCTGGTCGGGGATGGCCCAAGTTTTGATGTAGGCGCCGTAGAGAACCTTGGATAATGCTCGGCACCCCGCTCTCAAACGTGATCCCGGTGCCGTCGTACTTGATCTCCTCTTGGTCCTCCTTGGTGGGGCCGCTGACCATACAAACTTCATGAGGTCGCTCGTTACCTCTCATCCTCACTTTGTCTCTACGTGGCTTGCCGAGCACCAACCATTCGTTGTCCTCCTCCAAGGACTCATACTTCAAAAAATCGCGAAACTCCTCGGCCCATACAGGTAGTCGCCCGCCACGTAGTACGACCTCGCCGCCGTCCTCGATTTGGCTCTTGACCAAGTCTTTAGCTGCAGAGGTCGCTCTCTCAGGCATGCCGCGTAAGTGGATCCTGAGTTCTCTAGGGCTCGCCCCCTTGATAAAACAATACGCGTTCTCCTGCACCTCGGGGCTCACGAAGTCCTCCCAAAGGATGGGCTCGATGACCGCCTTGCTGAGCTCGGTCGCCTCGATGGTGCCTTCGTAGCCACCAATCTCCATCATCACAATGGGGTCGGGTTCCACAGGGGGTCCTTGTGCCTCGGCCATGAAGGATGCCGATGCTGCCAAAAGCGTGGCCATGAGCACACTCACTTTCCCGGCGGCGTTCATGATTCCCTTCCTCTGGCTCTTGCTGGGCCTGGCTCTGTCTGGGAGCTTCGCGGGTCCACCTCGTTTGTGAAGAGGGAAACCACAGTTCTTCAGGAACTTCTTGATCTCGGGCCCGACCTCGGTCGCGCCCCGGACGGTGTGGTACGTCAGGCACCACCTTGTGCCCTTCCAGGTTCCGGTCGCATGCCGGAGGAATGGATTGAAGGTCACGAACGTATCCTTTGTCTTGTGGTACTTGCCTGGCACCCATGAACCTGTCCTGTCCTTCTTCCAGACAATGTCCTTGTCGTTGGCGTGGTTCTCGTCGACGTCCTCCTCCAGCCAAAGATCGCCACCGGCGCGTTGCCCGAAGCTCGTAGCGTAGTTGTAGGTGCCCTGCAAGTTGTTGGGTGTCGCAGGCAATGTTTCGGGTCACGGAAATAGAGGTCCAAGTTGCCTCCTCCCCAAGATGCTGTCGCCCGAAGTAGTTCAGGTACTGGATCAATCCGTCCTCCTCCTTGGTGGCCCGCGTGATGCCATGTACTCCACCATGAGTGAACATGCCGTAGGTCACGTAGGCGTGCTCTTGCTCGTCTCCTTCACCGTGTTGGATCGGCCTCTTGGGCCCTGTGGCAGACGCCGCCAGTGTCTCCTCAAGGATCTTCTGGCAGTTCTCAAAAGAGGTGTCTGTCCAATCAAAAGACTCATCACCATAGCGTGGGTGAGGAGGTTGTTGGCGTGATCCCGGTTGGGACTCGTTGTGCTCGTAGTGCGTAACGTTGTGGCGTTTGCCCTGCATGGGACACCCAGGTGTCCCGTCCTTGTTCTCAACCCCATAGCGGCTCGTGTTGTAATTCGTGTTCCGGTTGTAGTGCCCTTTCATCGTCCTCGGCAATGCAGTCTGTGTCATACACTACACCACAACACCTCACACTCCTCGTAGTAGACGAAGATCCATCTCCGGCGCCTCCTCCGCGGGTTCCCGCGGCTGTGCTCACACATTCGTGCTCCGCGCCTTGTCCTTCAGCAGGGCCAGCTTGGTCTCCAAAGCTTGGATCTCGGCAAGGGTCTCTGGGTGGTATTCCCTTTGCCCCCGTGACTCGTGTACCCCTTGGTGTGGGATAGACTCACTTCGTCCCATGACCCCCTCGATGACGTTGGAGTGCGGTGGATGTTCACCGAGTTCTCGCTTGCTGACCCCCTCGATGGCGTTGAAGTGCGGCGGATGTTCACTGGGTTCTCGCTCGCTGATCCCCTCGATGGCGTCGAGGTCCGGAAGTTCTGGGCTGTCTCCTCGAACTCGCTCTCCTCGTCCTTGATCTCGGTCTTGTTCGCCTTCGCAAGCATCTGTGTCTCCCACCATCTCGCGAACATGATCAGCTCTGGGGACGAATTGTCCGACCGCGTTGTCTCTTCGAGGGCCCACTGAGCGTAGGACTGGGGAATCTCCCGGTACAAGCAGCCCTTCCATCGTCCTATGGTCATCACGGTGTCGCCGGTAGTCCCCACTGCGGTCCGCACCAACCTCAGTAGGTTCCCTTTGGTCACGCGGTCCGGCACATCCACGCCCATCTCCTTCGCCTTTGCCACCAGCTCGCCGTGCTTCAGCGAACTGAGTCCCTTCATTTTCTGGCTCGCAGACTTCTCCATGAAGGTGTCGACGTGGTCCCTGATCGTGGCACGGAGTTCGGGGACCGTCCAAGAGTGGTGCACTGTTGCGCCCACTCGCACTGCTTCGGCCAGTAGTTGAGGCTTCGTCACGCGGCTCACCGGCACCGAGGAATGCGGGCATCGCTCGGAGTCCATGCCCGTGATCGGGAGCGCGAAGATCGGGGCCTGGGGCTGGTGCCTTGTAGAACACCGTTCTGCCGACCCAAAGCAACGGATGTGATGGTTGCACGACTTGGCCAAACTCCCACTGATCTACGACATCTTCTAGCCAGCTTCCACTTTTGCAACACACACCCTCGGTAGAACGCACACTGCCGATTGAAGCTGTGAGCATGTCCCGCTGAACAGTTGAACCGGTACGCCAGGTAGAAGGATTAAACAGTGCCCTCCTTGGAACCATGTGCACCCTCACCCACGTGTTCGGAGTCTCAACCCAAAAATCTCGATCAAAGTTTGCCTTCTCCCACCATGCAACAAACACATCTCGCTGCAAACGGTCCTCACTCAGCATGATACGGGTGCTCGGGTCCAGTTTCTTCTCGTAGAAGATACCGAAGTACTTTGGGACTTGGGGGCCTTGGTGAGCTACTGCACAAACGGACATGTATTGCTCAGCGGTCTGCAGTCTGAGGTCTTCGATCTGCAAGTCTGACATTTTGTCAGCTGGGAGACTGACCGGTACGATGGGGATTGCCGGGTGGCCCGACGAGGTAGTCGTCAACGCGTAGTCCTTGAGATTGATGGCTCTGAAATCCGCCTTCCCATTCTCAACATCGTAGATCATCCCCAGCTTTCCTAAAACGGTCTTGCTCAAGAGCAACGGAATGTCGCCCGTGATGATGGACGTCCGTACCTGGATGTTGTAGCCGCCGAGCCTGAAGGTCACCACAACGTAGAACGAGGAGTAGTGCACCTTGCCCGTGCCGAACCTGTAAGCCTCACACTCCTTTTGGAGGACCGGCCTCGTCCCAATCTCAGCCAAAAGGTTGGAGTAGGACTGGAGCCATTGCGTCCCGGCCACCGTCCTGGCGCACGCGGTGTCCGCCACGCCCAACAAGCTGTTCGGCACGTGCTTCAACGCAAAGACGTCCGCCGGGAGAACCGTAGTCATCGCCACATTCGCACTGGCCTCGCCCTTCGCGTGGTCCCCGCCGCGGTTGAGCGGGCAAACATCGTCCTTGTGCCAGTGCCCTTTTCTCCCACAGCCTCCACAGAAGCTTCGGGCCTTCATAGCCTTCAACTTGGTCTCCCTATCAGCATCCCGGTGTTCGCCCGGCTTGCGATCTCCAGGTTGGCCATCGCCCTTGGGTGCCTTGTCGCCACCACTGCTGCCTCCGGTCATTCCCCGGCTCCTCTGCTGATTTCTGTAGCGCTCCTTTGCCGACTGGTACGTCATGAAGGCCTCGGCGACGTCCTCGGGTACCGCGTCCTCGCCTTCAAACGGGTCCTCCTCGTCCGTCTCGGCGGTGTGGTCCGTCATGTGGGCGAAGTTCGTCCTGCGAGGTCGAGTGCTGTTCCCTTCCCAAGGTTTCCTCTGGCCGCGGTCGTGGAGCACAGCAGCATGTTGGAGGTGGTGGAGGTTGTAGCGGTTTCCAGCACTCGCAAGCAGGTTGAGTTCTTGCGATTCATCGAGCTGTAGGCGGTCGATGTAAAGCCAAGCCGCACACTCTTCAGGTAGCGAACACCCCACTTCGCGCAATCGGCCATGCAGACGATCATATTCAGAATTATATTCTCGTACCGTTTGCCCTGGGCGACGACGAAGTTTCCGAAAGAAGTCTGAGAAAGCACGCCCTATACGAGCAACTTCGAGGTCTAAGAATCTTGCAGATATCCAGCTGGTGTAGTAGGCGAGGCCCTCGTTGGTGCTTAGACGTGCTACCGACAATTCTTCAGCAGCTATCCAAGCCTTGCCTCCCAAATGCTGGTATAAAACAAGCCCAAGCTGGCTCGGAGGCAACCTTGTAATACGCTTCCAAACCTCAATCTGCCGAAGGTACGAACGCGCTGAGTTGCCCAGGTCCTCTGAGTCCTCGGCCGTGAAGGTCGGGACGGTGAGCCTTTCAGAGGGTCGTGGTCCTTTGCCTTGGTCCTCAAAGCCCTGCCACGTGCCCCACCCAGACTGTGAAGCATGATCTTGCTGCCACCCATTGTAGCTTTGCCATCCTTCAGAACGTAGCCCGGAATCTGAACCACCCCCAGAGGAATCCGACCAACGATGAAGATCACCCTGATCATGTAACCTAGAGGTACTATCTCGACCATCTGCCCAGGGAGCGCCTTGGAATCCTCCACGGTCGTGTACGTGATGCCGGTGGTCTCTGCCATCGTCCTTCGGGACCCACTGGAAACTGCCTAGATCTAGCCCGCCAGGGGCCCGGTGACCATCTGCCCAGGGAGCTCCTCGGAATCCTCCATGGTCGTGTACGCGATGCCTGTCGTCTCTGCCATCGCTCCATCGATGGCTTCCCCAAGGCTCCATAGCCTCATCGTGGCTTTCACTTCCACCCGAGGCTGCGGCGGTTGAACTCCAGTTTGAGCGACCATCATCGCGCACCTTGCTGTCTTCCCCGGACAGGCTTGTGCGCTCGCCCCATTGCCACTCTTGACGAGTGCCCTCGCTTGCCTAGTGCCCTCGAGCACCCATGTCGCTCTTGTCAAAAAACTCACGGCTTGTGTCGTCATCTGGTTTGCCAGACTTCACGTCACTGTCGGCTTCTGCTCTGTCGCCTCCTCCGAAGCTTGGAGGGGGAGGCAATCCTGCTGGTGGCTCGTGAGAGCCCACGTCGTCAGTTTCGAAGCCCGGCGGCGGCCCCGAAATATCACTCGCCATGGTTCACTACGGTCCTACTGGAGCACACAAGCTCCGCTACCAGTAACAAACTCTAAGGGAACGCAACATGCTAGCTGCCGGCCTCGACACATCGAGCGCCTTTTCCTTGACGATCCACAATGCCTTCGGTAGACTTCGTTGCCTGGCCGGGATCAGAGGAACACAGGTGGAGCTTTCTCGAAATGCACAGCAGTACGACGATTGCCAAAAGTGCTAGAAGTGCGATCATCACTAATCACATCTTTGTGCTCCACACTAAACCCTAAACTAAACCCTAAACCCTGGGTAACCCTAAACCCCAAACCCTAAACCCTAAACCCTAAACCCTGAACCCTAAAGCCTAAAGCCTAAAGCCTAAAGCCTAAAGCCTGAACCCTAAACCCTAAACCCTGCAATGCTTGCTTTGTGTTTGTTGCGCCATGAGTCTCCGGGTGCTCGGATCAGTGCGCCGTTTACCGGATGCGACGTTTGACAAGCCTTAACGGTTCAGGGTTTAGGGTTTAGGAAAGTCAACTTTTCCCTAAACGCCCTTATCTATGAAACTTAGCACCCAAAACCCCTAAAAGCTCAAACCCCCAAACCCTAAACCCTCAACCGCCTAAGCCCCGAAGCAAACGATCCCAAACGACCCCAAAACAGGTAAACCCTAAACCCCTAAACTCCTAAACCCGCAAGCCTTAAACCCTAAATTCCTAAACCTTAAACCCTATAAGCCCTAAGCCCTAAACCCTAAACCCCTAAACCTCCCCCCCAGATATGGTCTTGGCAAGGCCGCCTCCGGGGAGATGCAGAGAAGCCTCGGGAAGATGTTGCCTGGCTCCTTTTTTTTTTGGGAGGGAGTTTAGGGCCTAGGGTTTCGGGTTTAGGGTTTTAGGGTTTAGGGTTTTAGGGTTTAGTGAGGGGTTTTTGGGGTTCTTAGTTCCCCAATACCCAACCTTTAAACTTCTTTTGGGTTCTTTTTATTGAGTAATAATCCGAAAGTTTAACCTTTGATTGTCCTGGCTTATTGGGGGAAGTAAGGGTTTAGGGTTCAGGGTTTTGGGTGGGTTTTGGAGTACCATACCTTAATCGTGGTTTAAAGGAGCGATTAGGAAATACACGTCTATACGTGGGTAGTTCTCTAAATTCGGGTCTCTTTTCGGGTCCTCTTTACAAGGGTGCCGTACTATATTGGGGACCTAAAAAGGGACCCTAATTTAGAGAACTACCCACTTGTTTCT
>CAJNJA010005201.1:677-17928 GCA_905231915.1 Symbiodinium necroappetens
TTTAGGGGTTTAGGGTGTAGGGTATACATGATACAGGCCTCTTCGCGGTTCCTTGAGCACTCCATACTTGCAGGATCATGTGATTGAGAGGTAAGGTTTTAACTATACCTTAGTTGGGACCTGGGTCCCGTGCCCCTTTAAGTAAGCGCTATTGGTTTCCTCTATGTTGCCCTGGCTATCCCTGACTGAACTCCAAAACCGCAGAGCTTTGTAGATCCTATGACTAGAATAGGCTTTTGGGACGTCTTATAGGTCAATTCTTGAAGGGCTGAAGGATTTAGGTTGCAGGGTTTAGAGCTCCAAACCCTGAAGCCTAAAGCCCTGAACCCTAAACCCCTAAACTCTATGCCCTAAAACCCCTGAAAAACCCTAAAGCCCTAAACCCCCGAAACCCTAAACCGACTTTGTGCCGAACCGCTCGAGCTTCCCCCAGGCCGCCGGCTATCCCGAGTGCATTAAAGGGGTCGCTGGCCCAGATTCGTTGAATTTCCTGACACTGGCAGACTTATAGGGCTACCGAAAGTTGGTTTAGGGTTTAGGGAGTTTAGGGTTCAAGGTTTAGGCTTTAGGGCTTAGGGAGTAGGGTTTAGGATTTAGGGCTTAGGGCTTAGGGTGTAGGGCTTAGGGGGTAGGGTTTAGGGTTCACGGTTTAGGGCTTAGGGCTTAGGGTTTAGGGTTTAGGTTCTGGGCGAAGAGCTCATGGTTAGGAGCGTAGCTCTTGGTCATCGTGGCCAGCTCTGAAGCAAGCGGCCTCGGGGCTCTTCATGCATAACAGTGCCTCAGCTTGCAAGGGTTTAGGGTTTAGGGTTTACCTGGACCCTAAAGAACCTACCTTTTTAGGGTTCCTTACTCTGGATTTCTTTATATAAGTCCTTACAAAGGTAGGTTATGTAGGGTTAAGACAGGGCTTGCAATGTTGGGACAACCCTTCCCACTTCCCCATCCTGCTTCCAGACTTCACAGACAGAGGCCTTCAGACGGGCCTTTGAGCCACTAGATCCCAAATCTTAGGCGGCTAAGCCGCGAAGCTTTGTCGGGGACTCCCCAGATATGTCCTGCGATTTCGAGGCGATTGGCACCCAGATTCCCTGATACGCATGGTAGTTGAAAGCTTGGAGGATTGCTGGGCCTCATAGGCTTTAACTCTAATATACGAACTGTAAGATAGTAATATAATATAGTCGAACAGAACAGGAACAGAATATAGCTAAGCCCGGTTTGCAAGTTCAACCAAAGGAGTGGTCCTCGCTGGATCTCGCGAAATGTGAGGCCATGCCCTCTTCGCTAGCACACCCCAAGCTCTACAAGTGGTGCTTCTGGTTTTTCAGGGCTCTACCTACAGTTTCCATTGCAGTTCCTGTTTTTGGTTCGCCAAGATTTATTAAATTTTACGATTCTAACACTGGTTGACCACAAAAGCAACTGCAATGGGAATATAGGTAGCTTGTAAATACTTCTCACCCCAATTAATTAAGAACATAATCTCACTTACTAAGTCCCATGCTCCTCCAAGAGGAGTTGGGTGTTGTACGATTCACAGAGGTTCTGGCTTGTCACACTTGTGATTTGGGATGCACTAGAAGCTCTTGTGGCTTGCAGAAGAAAGATGGAAGTAGCCATCCTTTGTGTAAGCCCTCCCTGGGCAGTCAGCGCTAAATCCTCAGTTCGGAAAGCCTCACCCTAAAGCCCTAAAGCCCTAAACCCCTAAACCCCTAAACAAAAAACCCTAAACCCTAAACATGCAACTGAGGGTCGTTAAGAAAGCCTCCCACTTCCCTTCGGCAGCATCTCCTCAAGATGTAAACATGGCCTGTAACCCTAAGCCCTAAGCCCTAAACCACAGGCATCTTCTGATGATGGCTCTTCTTGGTCCACTGAAGATGTGCTTTAACCTCTCAGCCCTAAAGACCTAAACCTTGAACCCACAGGCCTAAAACCGCCAGCCCTAAAAATCCCCTAGACCCTGAACCCTAAACCCTAAGCCCTAAACCCTAAGCCCCAAGCCCTAAACAAACCCTACGGCTGGGATTGTCTCAGTCCGAGAAGAATTTTTTGTCGAACTTCGGGGGCCTTTGGGATTGAGCGGTAATATAAGGGGCCTTAATAATGAGAATTCGGTTTGGGGGCCCATTATGCTATAATTAGAATAAGGAACCCCCAAAGTAGTATTGGTAGTTATTTAGGCCCCTACATTATAGGCATGCCAGGGCTTGGAGTATGTGAGAAAGAAGTGTTGTTTGAGGCTCTGCTAAAGGGAGTATTATAGATTTTTTTCAATCTCGATGCACTGATGCCCTTATTCTGTTCAAACAGGGCTGCTGGTAGAAGGAAGCCCCAAACCAACCCCAACCCTGAATCCCGAATCCTAAACTCTTCATTACCGATATCGGAAGTTTTCGGGAAGCTGTCAGGAAGCACCGTGCAGCGACGTACCAAAGGCCTGGGTGTTGTGGAAAAAGTAAGGGTTCAGGGATTCGGGTTTAGGGTTTGGAAGTTTATGGTTTGGAGCTCTAGGAGTCTGTTTTTTCTTCTGAGTGATGGGGTGGCTGAGAGGGGTTTGTTTGCAGTCCTGCTGAGTTTACGTGCAGTTGCTGTTCGTGCTGTTCTTCTGAATAGCTGTGGAAGCACTGGGTTCTGATGAGAATAAGAGTGTTGATGACAATTTTGACGGCTACCTACTGCCCATTGGTTTGGATTGATGCTGCTGTGGCTTGTAGCTCTGGCTGGCTGCTCCGGCAAGGAATCCAGTCGTCTCAGCAGACTCCCAACGCAGAATCTCCAACAGCACCCAACATCAATATCTCAAACCCCAGGCAACAAGACCCGAAACCTACGTTCTGCACCTTTGCCCTAAGTGTTGTTTTGCTCACTAGTTGGATTTATAGCAGCCCCAAGAAGACTCTCCGGCACACTTTGGATTTTCCACATAGAGGCTCATCCTTTCAGAAGCATGCGCCAAATTACGACAGTATTTGGGTCCTCAGCCCCGTATGGCTTCGGGTTATGGGGTCTACAAATTTGCACGCCTGCCTACCGAATTCCCGCCTGTCAGCCGAAAGGTGCGACATGCCAAGGACACGAGAGCATGCGCGGGCCGAAAGTTTGGGACCCCAGCGGGCGGCGGTTTCGGGGTCCAGGGTCCAGGGTCAGGGTTTAGGGTTTTTAGGGTTATGGCAGGTTTTTGGAGTAAGTTAGGATGTTTCTATCATGGTTATATTGAGTTGTAGTACATATGGGTGCGGACTTTCGCACCCCAGGCTTATCAAGCCCCACTCAGACCTAAACTTACGTCAGTACGGAGGTTGGGGCTGCAATCGTGTAATGTAAGGGCCTAAATAATGACCAATACTATTTTGGGTTCCTTAGCATAAGTATAGTATAACGGGTCCCAAACCCTACTCTAAGTATTAAGGCCCCTATATTACGACTACTTTGCAGCCATTGCTAACCCCCTGATCCTTTAAGTGGGGTCAAGGACTAAGGGTTGGGGTTTGCGGTGCTAGTACAACATGGCTACATTCAGGCTTTGGGGTTGAAATTGAAGGTTAGGACAGGGTTGGGGTTCCGGCCCCGATTTCCTACCTTTCTGCCGTGGTTGCGGACAGAGTTCGAGTGTAGGGTTTAGGACAGGAATTATACGTGGAGCACAAGCGCAGAAACTGAAGTCGTTAGGTAGCCCAGTGGTACCCCAGTTATCCTTTTCGGGTTTGGCTGTGGGTCTTGGCTTCCCCCACTGTTCCCGGGTCAGCAATATCTGACCAACAGAGAAACGGGTGCAAGTACTGGAGCAAATCCTTGGCCTTAACCCTAAACGACAATTCTTGGGAACTCACTGGAGCTGCAGAGTGGCAAACCCGCGTTGTGACCACACTGGGGCAACGATCACATACCTGGTCCATCCACTCAAGCTGTCGCCGCGGTGCTCCCTACGGCGGCCTTGGTCGTGGCTGTTGACGACAACGGCTGCGCGGGCGCATGGCCACCACGCCGGGGACCGCGCCATGGCAGCAGTTGGTGAAGATCTTGAATCAACCCAAAACCCTAAACCCTAAACCCAGTGCCTGAGTTGGGGGCCTTGGCGACAGACCCGGCCGTCTTCGGGCACCGCTTCGTCGTCCCCTGGTCCACGGGTGGGATCGTCGCCCCGCCTGCTGTTGGCTCTTAAACCTTGAGCAAAGCTACAGCGCTAGACCCGCCATGCAAAAAGCTCTGAACCCTATAAGCAGAAAGCCTGCCATTCACAGGTTCCGAAACCGTCCAGATTCCTAAACTCCAACACACTCAGTGAAACCATATCAACTTTGGGGGCTTCTTCTCATGACTCGGCACCCTATCTTCCGCCCTGCGGGAAGTACCGTTAAGCTGCCTTTTTGCTAAGATCTGGCGAGATCTGTCCGGTGGAGTGCTTGCCTGGTTACCAGGCCACTGCTCAAAGCGACTGCTGCGATTCGGGGCAGTGGGCTTAAGTATATGGGTCGGAATAATTAATCATAAATAGTATCCCCTCATAGGCCCGATATAACTGTTTGATTTATTGAAGGTTTTGGGCTTTCTGGTAAGGTTAAGGGTTCAGGGCTGAGGGTATGTTCCAGCGCTACCTGGGCCCCAAGAGTCTGTAGAACAACTGCCTCGTATAGGTGTTGGGCATTTATTTTACCTACTTTTGGATGGTGTGCTCCTAAACTCCTAAACCCCAACTCTGTTTGTGTCGCTTTGGAGAGAGGTGCCAGTTTGGGGCTTTGGGTTTTGGATTTGGGGTGTTGGTTTTCGGGGTTTAGGGGTTTGGGGTTTTGGGTTTTGGGCGGTGTTGGCTCGCTTGTATCCATACCATACTCTTTCTTTGATAGACTCTGCCTACACCTGCAACTCCTAAACTGAAGCCCTGTTGGCAACAACGCCCACCTCAGAGCTATGATTGCAAGCCAACGGATGCATTGAAATGCTGCGGCAGTTTGGGGTAGCCCGAACCCCTCAACCATCCAGCCAAACTAGCGATTCAGGCCTCGCCCATGACCGCAAAGCTCTACTTGCTACCCGCGCACAAGTCTCATCCCTGAACCCAAGTGGAGAAGCCAAGGTCCGAAACCCCAACACCTGAACACCACGGACTCAATAAACACTCTGGGCAATACACCCTACGGCCCGAAGGCATCCTGTAACCCTAAACCCTAAGCCCATAAAAAAGAAACCCTGAAACCCATCTGGCGCAGTTGGTATCGGAGTTGCGCTGTGAGCGGGGGGCGGGGACCCGAGCCTTTGAAGATTTTCGGATGAGGATTGCTTTGGGGTTTTGGGATTTAGGGTCCAGCTTTAGGGCTTAGGGTTATGGGTTGAGGATTGTTTTGGGGTTTGGGGATTTAGGGTTCAGCTAGGTTTAAGGTTATGGGTTTAGGATTGTTTTGGGTTTTGGATTTCATTTAGGGTTCAGCTTTATAGGGTTTAGGGTTAATTATGGGTTGAGGATTGTTTTGGGTTCGTGCAGCTGTCGAGGAGCCCGAGCATGCAACCCAGGCCCTGAAAGCAAGCAAGGGTTTAATTAGGGTTTAGGGTTTAGGGTTTAGTCCCGTGTAGATCTGTGCGCAGTCGACCTGTGCTCAGTGGGATGTGTTGGGGCTACCAGACCACTCTTCACCGCATCTCGCACAAAGCCTACCGCTTGCGCCAGGGCACCCGCAGGCAAAGCAAAAGCCATCACACAATGGGGTTCCAGTGGGGAGGTTCACTGCAGCAAAGTCGGACTGACGCTGACATTGAGGCTGATGCCCTGCAGCAGTGCAGCAAGCTGGCTCTCGGTGGGATATGTCGGGGCTGCAGGCCACTCTTCACCGCACCTCGTACCAAACCTGCCTCTTGCACCAGGGGCACCCAGAAAGGGAAAATTATTGCGCTGAATCGCACAAGAAAGTTCTATCAAGAGGTTTTGTTGCAGTAGATTCGGATTGATCATGGTCGCTGTTGTGCCTACATGTGGTAGTGCATGTGGCACACCCTATGCAGGGACAAGTAGACAAGGGCTCGCACCTGACAGCATCACAGCAAGTCTGTCCTCGGTGGGATATGCCTGGGCTGCAAGGCCATGCTTGACCGCACCTGGCACAGAAACTGCTGCAAACGTCACACAGCCAGGCTCTTGGGAGCTGATGCAGAGCATCATGGCCATGCTCATCACGGTCGCCCTCGTGTTCAAGCACAAACCCTAAGGCTCCATGTACCCATATAGTATATACTTAGATACTAAAGTACCTATATAGGAGCCCCTTTAGGGCCTAAGTATATACTATATGGGTACGTGGAGCCTTTGGGAAAGCTGATGGCTGAAGCTTTGGTCCTCGGCGTGGCCGCTGTCGAAAGTTCGGCCCTTTCCTCGGTGGTCCTGGTGGGCACCTAGGCAGACGACTAAGCACGGGCAAGGGCCTAAGCCCAAGGGGGGAAGCAGCATGCCGTCTGTCCTCGTCCGTGGCAGGACCACCTAAGAGGCCCCGAGGACTATTGAACGTGTAAACTTTGTCGGCCGCGCGGGCATGCCCGCATGCGAGCACAAGTAGTGAGACAATTTCGGTTTGAGCTCCCGGCAACACGACAGAGTGAAACTTTGCTGCAGTTCTGGTCGACATGAGCGCAATGAACACTTTTTAATCTGTGCTATAAACGGAACTTCAGCTTTTCGACAACACCCAAAAGTATCCTAAACCCTTTAGGCCCTACAGCGAGGTGTGGCTGTCGGGGAAGTGCATGGCCTACTGCGGCCTTCCAACGGAGGCTTCAAGCTGTCAAGGTTACTTGGAGGTTCATGGCAAGTTATAAGTGGGGTTCTAAGTAGGGTAGCTATAATTATAGCACCATATTCGGAGACTTCATAACCCTACTTATAACTACCCGTGAACCTCCAAGTAGGGTTTGGGTTTAAGGTGGAAGGTTGGGGATTTGACCTTCAGCTTAGGGTCTAGACTTCGTGGTTCGAATTCGACTTAGGGTTCGGAGTTAGGTTTACCCTAAACCTTAAGCCCTGAACTGTTGTGGATAAAGGCCTCCAGCAAAAACAATTAGATGCTAAACCGTTAGATTACGGTGCGGAAAGTGCTGGCTTCTGGTTGAGGCACCGCGTTTGTCAGGGGCTCACATCCGTTGAAGGACAAGTTTGCCAGGGCTGCTAGGGTTTAGGGTTGAAGGTTTAGCCTCCAATTCAGGACCAGGCGATTGTATGTGCTACTCCTCTTTCTCACTGTCAACGCAGTTCTGCGAATCCGTGCCCATAAAGCCAGACAAGCCAGACCCCAACATTCCTGCAAAGGAGGCATTAAGGCGTGCGAGGAGTGGGCACCTCAAACGGAGCTCGGTCTAATTTGCAGCGGTCCCAAAAGAATTCAGAATTTCTTGAGGGTTAGAGTCAGAGGTTTCAGAGGTTTCGGGCCGTATGGTTTTAGGGCTTACGGGTGGCGGTTCTGGTTTAGGGTTTATAGCAGCCACCCTACGGTGCCACGGGTTCCTAAACTTTGAACCCAGTTCATGCCCTGCGACCAGGCCATTGGGGGCGCCATATCGTTGGAGCATTGTGCCTGATTCTCAAAGCAGGCGAGGGGAGCTTAGGCCGGCAAGCTTGATCAGTCCCTGCGTGAGGTCAGAGTTCACAAGTATGGGGGACGCACTCGGACGTTTAGCTTGCGGCTGCAGTAGATAGCTGGCAACTGCTTTTTTTAATCCTACATCGAGCCGGAAACCAGTCACATAACATGTGAGTGGCTCTTCGAGCATGGGATCAAGCTTTGGGACGGTACAGCTTAGGCAAATGGGGCAGCCAATGTCTGCAGACAGAAGCTCAAGACAACTTGAGTTCTCAGTTGCATCTTACGTTCGTTCTCTAGTCTTTCCAATTAGGTGCGTTCCTCATGACATTGGCACGTTATCTGGAGATTTGCATTCGCAATTGCTTATGTCACTGTATCGAGCTATCTCGGAATGAACGCCGGCTTGTAACCTCACTTAGAATACCCCTCGTCTGTAACTACACGGTTCAATTCCAAACGAAACACAGTGGAAATGCTTTGAGCTGTCATGGAAACCCGACAACCCCATGAAGCCCCATACTGCAACAGTCCTTCAAAACCGTACAAGGCTCCATGGCACCCTAAGCCCTTCGTAGCTTGCAACCATCGAAGCACCACGAGGCGACAACCGGGCCCGAAACCCAAGGAAGCTGTGGGTGCGAACCAGGGTTTACCTGCGACCCCAAACCCTGCAGAATAGTAGCTTATGGCCCTTTAATGTAGAGGGTAGAGCCCAGAAAACGTTTTGGGATCCCCAGGTAGGGTTTTGGGCTTTGGGTGCAGTCTTTTGCTTTGGCGTTGAGGCTTTAAGGATGGTCTCCCCCACAAACTTGAAACCTCAAGAGCCGATGCGTTGAGTGCCCGGAAGCCTTATATCCCTAATAAATCCCTAGGCCCTAAACTTAGGGTTTAGGGTTTTGGGTTTATGGTATGCCCTATCCCGGCTGAGGTAGACACTCCTGTGGGAGACTCGTGCGCAGTTGTGTGCCAGCCCGGGCCGCTCCCTGAGGGGAATTGGGCCTTCCACCCACTTCACAAACCCCTTGAAGAAGAGCTGCGCAGTCCCTACCTTATATGACGCCACCAAACCCACGCTATAGACCCTAAGTAAAGGGTATTTGCGGCTGCCCTGAGCCCTCGATCCTAAACCGACGCGACAATGCACTCCGATGTGTGTATGGCATAAGCTTACGACTGATGGTTTAGGGCTTTGGGTTTAGAGTTTGGTGTTTATAGGGTTAAGGGTTGAGGGGCAATTAGAATCGACTGACGAGTAGTTAGGACTAGTTCGTGATGTTGTTGGCATCTAGACACCATACAAACTCGCAGGATTTCTTGCTATGTTTCTCTGTATATGTGTACAATTATGCACACATTGCTGAAGGTGGCGATTGGCTCGGTGACAGGTAGCGACTCTGCATGCCAGGTCTTCACCAGATTTCAGGAGTTTGGTAGCTGCCATGTTCTTCGATCGTTGCAGTAGACTTTGTAGTTTTGGGCCTTTCATGGCCCAAGAAGACAACAGCGTAGCTGAACCGTAGTGACCAAAGTGGTTTAGGGTGTAGGGATGTGGATGATGAGCGTGGGGTCGAGCTTTTCGTCGCGATGGCGACATTTCGCTTCATTCACATCGGCACTGGTCTGCCACTCCATGTCGATGGATTAGGGGACAAGCTGGCATCCATCCGATATGGAGACTGTCGCGATGAGTTTTCGTTGTTTTCAGTCGAGCCGGCGGGTGAGAAGTCCGTCTACATCCGGGACACCGCGACTGGGATGCCATTGCACATCAATGGTTTGGGTGACCGGCTTGCATCAGTGCGCTGTGGGGACTGCAGAGACGGCTATTCGCAATTCTTCTTGGAAGCTGCGCCTGCGTTCCCGGACATTGTGATCCGAAATGTTGCCACGAATTCACTGCTTCACATCGATGCCACTCGCGACAGGCTGGCATCTGCACGGTATCCTGAGAAGGGGCACGATGAGAGCGTGTCGTTCCATGTCGAAGTTAGCTTTGCTCCGCATCCCTTTCGCCTCGTACATGGCTCCACTCTGCAACACCTGCACGTGGGTTTGGAGGATCGGTTGGTGAAAGGGATGACTGGGGAAGGGGATGACTACTCCCGATATCGCCTGGAGCCGGACCCCCAGGGTGGGATCTTTATGGTGAACCTGGGATCTGGCAATCCTTTGCATGTGGATGGGCTGGGTGATCAGCTCCTCTCTGTGCGATATGGAGATTGCAGAGACGACTTTGCTAGGTTTGAGATCTTGGAGAGTTCTGAGGTGATCGGGAGCTTTCACCTGATCTGCACTGCTACCGGCCGCGGTGTTCGTCTGCAGGAGGACGGGCACTTTGCCAGCACCAAAGGAGAGCCCGACGTCACTTCTACCTTCTACTTGCCCCTGAGGTCATCCTCGGGTTCTGCCCAGCTGCCAAACCCGCAAGGAGCTCAGATCCCAGCAGGATATGAGACCAGGTACCGATGTGGAATATTGTCGAAGAGTTATTTACATGTTGGTGTAATGTATCGCCCTTATTATACAGATTCTTGATAGCTTTCGAAATCGACACCCAGGAGATGGTAGGCACTGGACCACTTGGTAGCGGGGGATTCGGGGTGGTCCACTGCTGCAGATGCCTCTTGGACCAGCGCCTTTGTGCTGTGAAGACTCTTGGCTGTCCAACAAACCCTAAACTCTGCAGCCTAAACCCACTAAACCGTAAACCCTAAACCCAACAAACCCTAAACCCTAAACCCAGTCAACATTTAGGGTTTAGGGGTGTCTCCAACACCAACCTTTAATCTTCTCGGGCTCTGAAAGTGCAGTAAGTTTTCTTCAAGGTTAAGCTGTGTTGCTTAAGGTTCTTGCGGAAGTCAGGACGATCTACCAGCCTTTTGCTGAGGACGAGGCCCTTCTGCGGAAAGAACTGGAGAACTTGGCGGCCTTGCCAGCGCACCCTAACCTGATTCGGTACTACACATCTTTCCTAGATGAGAGAGGTATTCTGCACATCGTCACGGAGTACATCCATGCTGTGAAGCTTTACAAGTTCATCAAAAATTCTGCCGCTGAGCCATGCCCCCGGGAAAGTGTGCGGCGCTGGTTCTTGCAGCTGTTTAAAGGCTTGGCATGCATCCACTCCATCGGAATGACCCATCGGGATCTCCATGCAGAAAACATCCTCGTCACAGTTGACAGTCGGGGTGGTGCCCAGACTTGCCCAGACTCCTTGAAAATCATCGATGTCGGATTGGCCAAGATCTGCAAGACACTGGAGCCAGCTGTCATGTCCGTAGCTGGTGTCGGCCCAGCATGGTATTTCTCACCAGAGAGGCGTCGAGGAGAAGCCTTCGACAGCCTGGATGACGTCTGGGCTGCTGGATGCATGTTGGCAGAGATGCTCGTCTGCAAGGGCCGTTATATCCAGCAGCACCCAGACCATGGGCCCGGTGGTATTGACTTCTCTTTGAAGCCTGCAGCGATACAAGAGCTGCTGCGTCTTTGCAGTGAGTTGACATCATCTATGGGTTCGCTGGCGCCGCTCGCAGAAGTCCCATGGTTCGTTCTCACCCCCAGGCCGAAGAGGTTCACGGCACAGCAGACAGTGGAGGAGTTGCAAGAGCTGGAAAAGATTTCTGTGCCATCTATCGATTTATCTATCTATCTGTTTATCTATATCCTACCATCCCTCCATCCATTATCCATCCATCCATTATCCATCCATCCATCTGGCTACTTGTTTACCTATCGATCTATCTGTCCATCTATCGGTCTATCTTTCCAACTGCCAACTGTCGATCTATCGACCGATCTAGCTATCTGTCTATCTATCTCTTTGTCTGTCGGTATGTCGATCTGTCTATCGTACTATCTATCTATCTAGCTAGCTATCTGTCTAGCTATCTGTATATCTATCTAGCTGTCTTGCTGGCTATCTGTCCATCTCGTCGTTTATCTATCCATCACGCATGACAGATGGTTGGCAGAGCTGGAAAGCTGCCGTGTGCCACTGTCCATCTATCTATCGATCTATCCAGCCATTCATCCATCCACCATCTATGCATCTGTTTGTCTAGCTTTCTGTCTGCTTGTCAGTCTCTGTGTCTTTCTGTCTGTCTAGACCTGTCAGACATACACACATACATACGTACGCAAATGCAATGTACGTAGCTATGTAAATAGATACATGAACATACCTAATGCATCGTGCATATTTACGTTCGTACATTACGGACGTGCATACCTACATACATACATGTATGCATGTGCTTCTTTACTTAATTAGTTACGTAAGTTCCTTTTGCTTTGTGCATTTACTCATGCCGGTGAGCATATGCTCTTATTTTTAGATACATGAACAGATACGTAGGTGCATATGTCGATGTACTCATATGTTCATATGTTTCTATAACTAAACATTCATATGTTCATGTTCTCGTATGTGTAACATACATATATATATATATACATATATATATATGTGTGTGTGTGTGTTTGTATATAGAAACAGATGTATATTCGTATAGTCTTCCTTGTAAGCTTATTCCCTCATAGCCATGTTTTGCTTACTTTATATGGGTGCATGTCTACATCTGCACATACTGGAACGTGCGTATTCTGAGTCTTGAAGCTCTTCTTCGTTTCTTCGTGTTGGCAATGCTTCTGCTGGGAGGTACAATGGTCTTTAAAAGGTCTCTTGACTCAACTACAAGCCGTACCTCCGCGGCCTAACAGGACCCATACCGTAAACCCTATACCCTGTCCCTTATACCCTAAACCCTATACCCTAAACCCTATACCCTACACCCTAAACCCCAAACCCTCCAGAAGCTTCAGCAGTAGACTTCAACTCCTCCGCCCGGAACTTCGACGTCACCCATCTACAAGTCTGCAATATCCTACGGTGGATGATATAAATCCTGCATTACCCATGATAAGGAATGTACCATAATTCCCATAGTTTAGGGTCCTGAAGGTAATGCAGGATTTTTTCTCATCAACAGTAGACCCACATAAGCCCCACGGCTCGGGTAATGCAGGATTTATACCATCAACAGTAGGTTTAGGCTTTAGGGAATAGGGTATAGGAGTTTGGATATAGGCTATTGGGTTTTGGGTTTTGGCTGTAAAGTTTGTGGAACCCAACGAGCATTTGGACAGGCTTCATCCAACGGGACGCATCCGCTGTCTTCCTGGGGGTCGCTGGAGCGACGCTGGGCCAGCAAAGCTGAGTTATTGACCGGAGACTCCAAAAAATCGCGCAGTTCAGTGTGCCATAACAAACTCAACAGCAAACCCGAAACCTTAAACCCTAAACCCTAAACCCCAAAACCACAGCCGCAACATCGAAGGCTGAAAGCCCAAAGCCCTGCTTATCAAGAGGCTCTAGAGTTTCTGGCGTTCTTAAGCCGGGTTAGGGTTTAGGGTTTATGAGGGTTAGGGTTTAGGGTTTAGGGTTTTAGGGTGTAGGGTTTAGGGTTTTGGGGTTTTAGGGTTTAGGGTTCAGGGTTTTAGGGTTTATAGTGGAGTCGCTGGATGTCCAGATTCAAGGTTTTGAGCTTGGGCTTCACATCTAGCCCTTGGGGATGAGCGCAAAAGACCCCCCTAAACCCTAAACCCTAAACCGCAACCCCCAAACCCTGAACCTTCAAGTTTAGAGCTGAGGCTTTGGGCCTTCAAGCCAAAACCCGACATCTCCTGTTCACATCCCGGAATCCGAAGACAGACCTCTAATTTTTAGCCTTTCAGCGGTTGTCTGTAGTCCCACACTTCCTGAATCCTTTGGTCTCCTTCACCCAGAGCTCTGTGAGCCCCAGGGCCCCAGGGGGAACCCTAAATCCTGAAACTTAGGGTTTAGGGTTGAGGGCCCCGAAGACTGGAACACGCTCCCTAAGGCTCCATGTACCCATATAGTATATACTTAGATACTAAAGTACCTATATAGGAGCCCCTTTAGGGCCTAAGTATATATACTATATAGGTGGAGCCCTTTGCGGCTTGAGAGTCTGATTGAGAGCCGCTCAGTTCTCACTAGCAAAAAACCCTATCTCAATCGGGCCGCGACCTTACAGCCGACGGTCAAGACCTTCCGGAGTTGTATCAAACCCCACTCTGCGCGTAAAGAGCCGTTTTCGGGATAGGGTCTGAGGTTTGCTGAGTATGGGGTTGGTTTTGTGCTCTGGGGTTTAAGGGCTTCGCGTTGGAGGGCAAACCCTCAAACCCTAAAATCTAGTTATGAGAGAGGGAAAGAGAAACAGAGAGAGAGAGAGAGAGAGCGCGAGAGGTAGTTAGAAAGGTAGGTAGGTCGGTAGGTCGGTAGGTCGGTCGGTCGGTCGGTAGGTGGGTGGGTGGGTGGGTGGGTAGGTAGGTCGGTAGGTCGGTCGGTAGGTAGGTCGGTCGGTAGGTGGGTGGGTGGGTGGGTAGGTAGGTCGGTAGGTCGGTCGGTCGGTCGGTCGGTCGGTCGGTCGGTCGGTAGGTAGGTAGGTAGGTAGGTAGGTGGGTAGGCAGGTAGCTGGCTACAGTAGACCCTAAACTCTAAACCATACATACTCCAAAAGAGCGAGCGAGATATAACCCTAAACCCGAAGCCCCTAAACCCCTAAACCACTAAACCCCTAAACCCTAAAACCCTCATCCCTAAACCCTAAAACCCTAAACCCCTAAACCCTAAAAACCCTAAACCCAAAACTCCTAAAACCCTAACCCCTAAACCCTAAACTCTAAAAACCCTCAACCCTAAACCCTAAACCCTAATGACACAAAGCCAAGGAGGCTCGATGCTTCGATCCAGCGAAGGACCTCCTAGAAATCAGCGAAGGGGCCTCTTAGGGCTCCGCATTGGGTTTAGGGTTTTAGGTTTGGGGTTCAGGGTTTAGGGCTTAGATTTGGGGTTTAGGGTTTAGGTTTGGGATTTACGGTTTAGCGTACATAAGGGGGCCCTGAAGAATTAGCAAAACCATTCCTGAAGGTTCCTTATCAGAAGTAAAAAGAGTAGATTGTAATATACCCGAGGGCCCCGTTCATACTTGCTAAGGCCCATGAACCCTAAAGTCTTCGTTATAGAGCCCTCGTACAAACCTCTACAGAAATCCCTTGACGGAACCTATTTCAGGGTTTAGAGAATTATACAGCTCCAAAACCTGCACCCCTACAGCTGACCTACACGCCACCCTAAACCCTAAACCATCCTTATCCTGTCACGAGGAGCTCATGCATGAAGCCGTGGCCCGGCTAAACGCAAGGATCCCCAGCGCAGGGTCACGGTCAAAGTCGTAGTAGTAGTAGTAGTCGTCGTCGTCGTCGTAGTCGTCGTCGTCGTCGTCGTCCTGAAACTCTGATGGTGGTGGTAGTAGCAGTTGTTGTTGTGGTATCGACACGATCAATGCACAGTCAAGGGGTAGTGATATTTACATGAGGCGATGGTGCTACTACTGCTACTGACGAGCACACTGGTGGAATTCAGTCGTACTGTGCCGCCGGGACTATTGCTTTCCCTAAACCCTAAACCCCTCAAAACCGTAGAATCTTGATGGCAGTATCGTTAGCGCCACGAATGAAGCGGGGGCGTGGGCGTTGGAACCCTAAACCCTAAACGCTAAACCCTGAGGACCAGGGATGTCTCCACCATATTAGCCGCAGGTACTCCGCGGCGCCTCAGCAGAGTAGGCGAGCAAGTGAAGGGCCTGTCCCCCGAATAGTGCAGCACCCTTCTACAAAGGACACCAAAAGGGTTTAGGGGCCTTGGTGAATATTGTATTCTACCTATATAGTGCCCCTATATTAGATTATGCAAAAAGGGCCACCAAAAGGGTTTAGGGGTTTAGGGTATAGGACACCCAAACGGACCCACCCTAGTTTAGAGAGCTACCCACAAAAGGAGCTCCAGGAAGCTCTGACCGCAGAAGATCACGGCCATACATATTGGGGTTTAGGGTTTAGAGTTTAGGGTTTAGGGTCTAGGGTTTGGGGTTTAGGGTTTAGGGTTTAGGGATTGGTGGAAGGGGAGCATTTCCGCTCAGATCGCACGGCCCTGCGATTGGCATGCCAATCGAACGGCAGTATCAGATTCCAGGTAATCCCTCCAACCCTTAAGCCCATAATGCCATAGAGCCTCAAATGTACAGAAACCCTGGAGCATTAAACCCTGCAGCCTTGAGAACCCTTCATATCCTAAGCCGTACAGCCTAAACCATAGCCCTGAATCCTAGTTCCTAACCCTAAATCCTGAAACCTAAATTCCTAAACCCTAAATCCTGAACCCTCAACCCTACACCCTATATCCTACATCCTAAACCCTACCTAGACCCCAAACAACCTACCTTTTTAAGAACCTAAATTGAAGTAAGGAGCCCTAAAAAGGTAGGTTCTTAAGGGTCCAGGTAAGCCCTAGACCCTAAACCCTTGAACCCTGAACCCTAACCCCTAAACCCCTAAACCCTACTAACCCCTAACCCCTAAACCCCTAAACCCCTAAACCCCTAAATCCCTAAGCCCCTAAACCCTAAACCCCTAAACCCTAAGCCCTCAACCACCCTAGGCCCTAAAACAGAGAGCGAGAAATCAGGTCCAGGGCCTCCGCGACTTCTGCGACTACGTCGCCGCGGATGTCACGAAAGGTCTGGAGGCGCAGCTCCTTGAAGGGTGGCCTCGGGGTAGAGGTAGGGAATGTACGGAGTTTAGGGTGTGTGTGTGTGTAGATATATATATATATATAGAGAGAGAGAGAGATCTAGAGAGGAGAAAGAGAGAGAGAGAGAGAGAGAGAGAGAAAGATAAATGGATGGGGTTTAGGGTTGACATAAGCATAGGGTTTAGGGTGCAGTTGGGTGCTATGGCGTAGGAATGTGAACGGATCTCAGGTTTTGACAGAGATCCGCATGGTGTTTAGGAATTGGGTATCGGGTTTAGGGCTTCGCGATTAGGGCGTAGGGTTTTGCGTTTCGGGTCTTCTTAGCAGAGAGGCTCCAAAACACCTTACACCGTACTTCGGGAGTTTATACACCCTAAACCCTAGACCTTATGTAAACCCTGAACCCTCGCAGTTTCAGGGAGATCGTGGGATTCAGGGGCGGAGTGTTGGAGTCGTCGGAGCAGATGCAGATGGGTAGTTCTTCAAATTAGGGTCGTTTTTCGGGGGGTCCTTTGTATAAGGGTGCCGTACTATATTGTGTACCTAGAAAGGGGCCCTAATGTAAAGAACTACCTAATGTAAAGAACTACCCATAACCCTAAGCCCTCAACCCTAAACCCTAATTTAGAGAACTACCCATAACCCTAAACCCTAAACCCTATAACTCCTAATTTCGAGAACTACCCATAACCCTAAACCCTAAACCCTCAACCTAGTTTAGAGAACTACCCATAACCCTAAAAATAACCCTAGTTTAGAGAACTACCCATAACCCTAAACAACAAACCTAGTTTAGAGAACTACCCATAACCATAAACCTTAAACCCTCAACCTAGTTTAGAGAACTACCCATAACCCTAAAAAAAACCCTAGTTTAGAGAACTACCCATAACCCTAAAAGAAACCCTAGTTTAGAGAACTACCCATAACCCTAAACCCTAAACCCTCAACCCTAGTTTAGAGAACAGCCCATAACCCTTAAAAATCAACCCTAGTTTAGAGAACTACCCATAACCCTAAAAAAAAACCCTAGTTTAGAGAACTATCCATAACCCTAAAAAAACCCTAGTTT
>CAJNJA010005202.1:0-17928 GCA_905231915.1 Symbiodinium necroappetens
GGAGTTGCGACCTAGGGACAAGCTCTTGCAACTTCTTTTGCTTCTCAGGATCACAAGGATCGAACGATAGCTGACTGATCTCCCCTATCATGCCACAGACCTTGCACCGATAGGTTCCGGTCTGGGGGCCACCCACTGGTTCCACCACATGCACACGCATCCTTTCCCTTGGCACACCTGCAGCATGGGTTTTGCTAGCTAGTGATTTGTCAATGGTGTTTGGGTGTGTTGCTTCCATATGATACCTGCGCCCACTTCTACATTGCCAGAACCTGCAAGACATTATATAGGGTTTAGTGTTTAGGGTTTTGGGTTTTACATGTACCATACAGATCCACAACCCGGCCTGTGGCACCTGAGGCCGGAGGAGTGGACATCACCGAAGCAGTGGTCCCAGGTTCAGGCGTACCAGACAGCTCCAAGCTTTCAGTGGCTTTTGGGGGCTTGGACACTTGTGGCTCTTCAGTGGCTTTTGGGGGCTTGGACTCCTGTGGCTTTTCAGTGGCCTTTGGGGGCTGGGGCACCTGTGGCTTTTCAGTGGCTCTTGGGGGCTCGGACACCTGCGGCTTTTCAGTGGCTATTGGGGGCTTGGACTCCTGTGGCTCTTCAGCGGCTTTTGGGGGCTTGGACTTCTGTGCCTCTTCAGTGGCTTTTGGGGGATTGGGCTCCTGTGGCTTTTCATTGGGGGGTGGCTTGGATTCCTGTGGCTTTTCAGCGGAATTTGGGCCTTCAGAGGGCTCCTTGATACTTGGCAAGCTACCAGCATCCAAACGTCTAAGCTTCTGTGGAGGCTCAAAAGAAACCAGGGCTTCTTCAGAAGGGCCTTCAGGCTTCGGGTCCAACTCTGGTGCAACAGTCACCGCAGTCACCGGCTCAACATCACCTTCGGGATCATCCAATCCTCCTTCCTCTTCCTCCCCTTCCTCCATAGAGCTTTCCTCTCCATCATCAGCCGTGGCCGCAGGTATGGGCACACCCGCAATCATCATCAACCTTCTGATTCCCTCGGATCGGGGTCGATGAGGCCGACCACAGATGCGGTTGAAGCATGAGTTCAACCTCTTCAGTGACCAAGCAATCGTAGCAGCCTGCGGACCTAAGTAGCTTACAGAGCTGATCTGTGCATGTTTCCCACACACACACACTCTCTCCCTCACGCGCTCTCTCTTTCTCTCTCACACACACACACTCTCTCTCTCTCTCTCTCTGTCTCTCTCCCGTTCTAGCTCTTGATCTCTTAAGAATTTCTACTTTCTCAGCCCTTTTAATGTACATATGTTCTTCAGGAAAGAGACTCGAGATTGGAAGCTGCATGAGGTCGTAGAGGGCTCTCACATGGAGCTCAAGGGTGTCCACTCCCACTCTTGTTCCAAGGCATAGGATCTGGTCAGTGAGGAGGTCTTCGTTGAGTTCCACAGCTAGCCGATCGATTTGGTTTGACGGTGGCATTCGGACCTTAGGGAAGTCTCAGGATATGTCTATTGTAACATATACATGCATGCATGAATATGGCACATGGGCAAGGTTTCCTCACTGCAGCCAGTAGTCCGGCATGTACATTGCAGCCCTACGACGAACCGAGGCTTGCTGTTCCCAAGCACGAGCAAGGTCAGTAGATGGAACCCTGTCAACACGCGGAGGCACATCATCCTCCACCATGGCAGCACAAGGCATTTTGATTTATTCAGTGAACTGAAAGAACCCCTAGTGTATACATGCATGCATGGAATGTATCGACAGCCAGCTTGTAAATCCTGCGACAATGTGCACATGCTGCGCTCACATTGCACACACCCGATGCACTTCAAATGATCACAAAGAAGTACAGGCTAGCTTATGGCATGCAGAGGGTGGGCACACCTTTGTCCCAGGATCACCACCAGAAGGGAAGCCAGCCACCTGGCGAAGCGCTAGCATATCACCCAGTTTGCTTCTTGCATCTTATAATGAATATCTCTGAAAGCTAAGGTATGACATGCTCGTGCACATCGGAACATCGAATGCTCATGATGCTCTTGGCAAACGGGGGCCTTCCACAGAAGACCATGGGTCAGGGATGGCACCGGAATGCCATGCGATACCCTATTTTAAACCAAAACACCTGACATTGCCTAGCATCCTACTTGTCCATATATGGTGCGATATGTTGTATGATATCTCAAGCCTTTAAGTGTCTAAGCTTGAATGGCCATTCAACACGTCATGTCGACGCTCGGCATGCATCATGACTGCCTGAGCCATTGAGGATTGGCGCACTTGGATGGTTTCTGCCCGCTTTGAGGGTTTCTGCCCGCTTTGCCCGTTTCAAGCTGCAAACACAGCCCCAAACCAATTTCCACTACAAAGGGCAAACAACCCAGAATTTACGTATCAATGGAAGCAACAGGTATATATATATATTGTTATTCACAAATATGTGTATATATATATGTACACACATGCATTTCCATGTACATTTGTGTGTAATTGTATACATGCCTACACACAAAAGTAAACAGATACGCAAACAACTAGCACAGATATACACACACACAGAAAAGACGCACACGCACACATATATCTATATCTATATACATATAAATATACAGACTTTTACAGGATTCGAGTTTTGCATGTGTTCATGGGCGTGCGCAGTGGGTGTGGGTGTCGTGAGGATTTCTGTAGGTTACCGTTTCATACCTCCGGGTTTACCAGGATTGTGTATACATAAGTAGGCAAATCTTGGGCATGCATGGATGGGCATGGACTGGCCGGATTAGGATGTACACCTTCCTTGAGCTAGCATAACCTACCTTCCTGTAGGTTCGAACTCTTATTACACACCTTTATGTAAATTTCTGTAGGTTCTGATTCTAATTCATTCTTAATATAGAATATGTAGGGACCCTACAATTTTGCCCTAAACCCTGAACCCTAAACCGGGAAAGCCAAGGCATGGCTTCATGGAAGGTGGGGCAGGCGAGATGGGCAAAAAGGGCTTGTCACCAAAATCCAAAAGCCCTATTTTAGGGTTTAGGGTTTAGAGCTCCTTCTTCTGATTTCTTTTCAGGAGTCCTTACATAGGTAGGTTGTTTCGGTTCAAGTTAAACCCTCCCACGCGTTAAACTCCTACCTAAAGCCCGAAACTCCACAAGCCTAAGCCCCAAACCCCAAGCCGTTCCCCGCGTCTCCAGTATACTTCCGACCGGACCAAAAGAAGCTCCCAGAAGACCCAAACCTACAAAGGCCGCAAACGCCGGAAGCCCACATCCAGGTGTCGGAACAGCCTTGAACGGGGTTCGCGGTATTTTTGCAAGGGGCATCTCTCTCAAGCTCTTCCAACCCCTACATTATGTTGCCCTTATTACCCCCTCTTCTCCGGAACCGGCTACCCCCTTGAAACCCTTTAATTACTGTAGTCACTGTTGTCCCTACTGTCCGATACCATCCGGCAGCTCTGAAGCATTGTCCGACAGAGCCGACTGCATCGGCGTAGCCATCGTCTGCAATTCCTGCGCAAATGCTGAGGCGGGAGGCAGCTGCTTTGGGTCTCCACAGGGTTTAGGGTTTAGGCGAGGAGGCTTGAGCGTTTAGGATGCAACCCCCCCACACTGCCCTGGCGCCTGGAAGAACCTCCGGCTTCTGGCTCTGGAGCTCGCTTTTGCACCGGAGTTGGAGTTTGGGTTCGTTGCTTCGATCGGTGGTGCTACTGCTGCTAAGGTTCTACGAGGGTTCGGCAAGGGTTCATATATAGGGTTGATGTCGACCCATGATTCGTTTGCGAAGTCCACGCAGCTTCTGGAGCTTACTATTGGCAACCTACTACTGCCTACTACGGGGATCCTTATCCCTAAGCCCAAACAGCTACAGTATAGTCTAGTTATGGCCTTGTGCCTTGGATTACGGATTTGGGGCTGTTGCGGTGGGGCTCTACAACATCAGGTTCTAGTTAGTATAATATACTCTGTCAAGCCTACTAGCATGGCATAGGCGGGAGAAAGAGATACTACTACAACATACGAAAGTGTCCTACAAGAGCTCGATGTCCCAGAGACCCAGGCCAGTGCAAGAAGTCCTCGGGAGCCATTCACGCTCCTGCTTTTCTGCTCTGTGGCTTTTCCTTTCATCCTTAATCTTTGGGTTTAGGGTCTCCAGACCTAAACTCCTCCACCCTTAAACCCTGAAGAGCTCACCTGCACCTCTAAACTCTCAGACTTTGCCCCTTGGACATGTAAAGGAGAGTCCGCACGTGAGCGCAAAAGCCTTCCAATCCGTATGTAGCCATTATAATTATAAAAACCTAAAACTTCATTAAAGCCCTGAGGCGCCATTATAAGCCTTACAACCCTTATCCTAAACGCTATACAGAGTCCGCAACCCTAAAGCCAAACCCTACAGTCTCTTAAACCTTAAACCCTAAACCCTATAAGCCCTAACTGTGGAGCCCTAAAATTTTAGTCGAGGCCTGGCTGGAAGGAAGCGCGTTGCTGGCCTGGATGCAGGAGGAGCTTCCTACGGACCAGGGGGCCTTTGGGATGAAGGGTTAGGCCTTTGTTTAGGGCAGTGTAGGGTTTAGGGCAACTAGTACCTGAACCTCCAAACTATACGCAAAAAATGGCTCAACAACACATATAAAAGGCCGTTGTTCTACATAGTTTTGGAGTCCAGATAGACTTTGGGTTTGGTTTTAGTGCCCAGGGGTTGATAATTAGAAAGGGTGTCAGGGCCTCAGGGCCTTGGGTTCCAGGTTTTAGGGTTTAGGGGTTGCAGGCTCAGGGGGTTTCTGGGTTCGGCATTTCGCAGGCAAAAGTTGCAGGGTCTGCTTTGCAAGCCTAGGTAATTCGTGTTGCTGTTCCTTAAGGCTTCGCTACATAGGTATGCTATAGCGAGCCCCAAAGCCGCATTCCAAGTTTAAAGACTCCATGTTAGGATTCTGCGAGCTTTGAAGATGCATGTGCCTTCAGGCCCTATTCATAGGCCGATTTAGTCAGGGCCCAGGGCTTGCGACAGAAAGGTTCAAATCTACCTCGGAACCCATACCTTGTAGCCGGAAGCTCGGCATGTAATGCAGGGGTCAAATAGCTAGTTATAGGCATTTCTTTTCGTCATTATAGTCCCTATCTGACAAGGCTCGGCGTCGAAAATACACCCGAAACTGCAGGTGAAACCCTGGAAGCAGTACAGCCCGCTGAACTTCCCCCAGCTGTCCCTGAGCAATCGCATCCTAAAGCGTGATCCCAAGACCCTAAACCGGTTTAGGGCCGAGTGGGCCCTGAGCACGACTCACAAAGCCCCAGTTACATCCAAGCAAAGACCCCTTCAAACCACAGCCCACTCAGAAGCTGATCAGCAGTGACATGGTGGCCTTCAACTCCGTTCCTTCGCCGACATTCGAGGGTTTGCGGGTTTAGGGCTGAAGGGTTTAACATAGGGGCCTTAATAATTACTTATACTATTTGTGTGGTTCCTTGTCATAACTATAGTGTAATATACCCCAAAACCTTGTTCTAGCTGCTAAGGCCCCAACATTAGGGGTTTCGGGGTTTGTACAAGACCTTTGGGGGTTTAGGGCTTAGATTTTTTGGGGTATTTAAGGTTTCTGTCAGCGACGAAGCCGGCCATTGAGTTGAAAACGCTTTTTGCGCGTCGGACTACGGAACACCCACGCTCAATTAATTAGGGCCTCTTTTTCGAAAATTCAGGTTCCCAATCTAGTACGGCACCCTTATAAAAGGACCCGAAGACGGACCCTAGTTTCGAGAACTACCCATGTGAAATGCTGGAAGCAGTCGTGGACGAAGCTTCTCGAAGGCTCTGAGGTTTGGAAGAAGCTGTTCGAGCTTTTACATATAGATTTTTTGTGCTTGGCATCTCGATGTTTTCTGCAGGTCTGAAGCCTCATAGGCTCATATCAGCCCGAAGCTCCCAACCCTGATTCCGAATCCCCAAAAACTATAAACCCCAAACCCTAATCTCTTTGTTCGTGTCCCCTCTGGGAGTTTTGATGGTAAGGGTCTTAGATGGCGGTTGTGCGAGTTGGTCTTTCGGGCAAGGGGATACGAGGTTCCTTTGCACACCGACCTTCGCACCATGCACCTCGCCTGGCATGTCCGAGTTGTGAGAGCGTAAACCCTAATCTCTAAAACCCGGAGAAAGGCCACTGCACTTAAAAAAAAAAAACCTATAGACCCTAAGCCTTGAACCCAAAACCCAGAACCCCCTAAACCTTATAAGCACGAAGGCCAAAAACTCCGATTCCAAGTTTCCAAAAGCCGTGCTCGGTCCTCGCCTCCTTGGGCCTTCGCTGGCGATGGGCCGCGCTTCTTTGCCAAGGAAGGGCTTAGCGTTAGGGTTTTTGGTTGTAGGGTTTAGGGTTATAGGTAGGTTTAAAGGATAACAGCCGTCAGGGGTTTCGGAACAATAAGAGTGCTCATAGGGTGAAGGTGTTCGAGAATATCCCGGTTAGTCCCTCTGGCTTCGTATGTTTGATTACGTTCACCGTGCCCTAGGCTACCTCGAAGAATTCAGCCTTTGGGTTGTGTTTATGGTTAGTTTTCTAAATTAGGGTCCCCTTTTAGGGTCCTTTTCCATAAGGGTGCCGTACTATATTGGGTACTTAAAAAGGGGACCCCTAGATTAGAGAACTACCCTTATGGATTGGAAGATTAGAGGATAGGGTTGCTTTCAGGTTTCCTTGACGTGTTACAAATAAGGGTGCTAGCCACAGACGTTCGGTTTGTTTGTTTACAGTTCGGGTCTATAGTAAACAGGTTTAGAGATGCTTACCCATAGGCTCCATTGTAGTTCCTTTTTGGGGTTACCTTCTAGGATCCTAAACGAACGGGTTACCTTCTAGGATCCTAAACGAAAACCACACAAGGAACTACAAGGGAGCCTCTATGCCGCTGTGAGTCCTGATGCACTGGGAGACTCAACCGTTGGTCGATCAGGCTACGCAATGTTGGCGGTCTGAGTAACGAGTCACAATGCCCCCCGCTCCCCCCTGCTGACCCCTCTAATTAATTAGTACTCTATCATAAGACACCCCGAAACCCTATTCTAGTTGATAAGGTTAAGCCCCTACTGTTCGAGGCAAAGCTCCGCTGATGAACTTGCCGGATATCGTGAGCTGACTCCTGGCAGCGGTTGCTTAGTAGCTGGGTGGGTAAATTTGAGCTTTTTTGGTGGCCTGGATAGAGCATTAATAAATGAATTACCTTCGGGTTCCGAACAAAGCCAAGTATAGCATCAGTTCAAGTTTTCAGAATTTTTTTGGAAGGGGTGTGACAGGGAAGTCAGAATCTAGCTGAGCCCAAATCCTGAACCCCTAAGATCTAAGGCCTGTGAACCGATGATGTAGAGTTGGATCATAGTTTAGAAGGTTCTACCGTGTTGTTTATGCGCCCGAATGACTGGCAACGTTCACCCGCAGCTCTGCTTATTAGATGACCCTAAAACCCTAAACACCTGCTACACTAGGGTCCCCTGTCGGGTGTCTAGTTTTCTTGTGTCTGTGGAGTCACGCGGCACCGACATATACCTGTTAGATCCTTCAGCTTTAAAAGGGCTCCGGACAGTGATCCGAGGCATCTTCCTTACCTACTTGGAGGTTCATGGGTAGTTATGAGTGTGGGGCTATAAGTATACAGGCAACTATTATTATAATGTCTAGCCTAGCCCAAACCCGCTTAGACTTACACATAAACCTTCGGCATGAATTCTGGCAAAGGTCAGGTAGGTGCAATCCTCATCTGAACTTTTAACATTTTAACCATGAGCCTTTAAATTCAAGGAGCTGGATAGTGCCTAGCATTGGGAGAGGCCACGCCACCATGCGAACCCTTCTGGACCACGCCTACGCATACTGCAGGCAACACAGTGATGGGTAGCTGCACGAGAGGAAGCGGTTGGCTGGCGGCCGTCCAGGCTGGGCAGTCGCTTGAAGAAGGGCCGGAGGGGTGTTTGGATCTCGGTCTTTGTAGGAGTTATAGTGGTTTAGGCCTCAGGGTTTAGGGCCTATAAGCTTTAGATGTTGAGCCCGAATACAGCTTGCCCTCTAGGCGCATGCCGCGATACGTGTGGCTGCTCTGCAGACGAACGCCGTCAGCCAGACGAACCTCCTGGGAGCCTGGGATGAGGCTTTCCTCGTTTTTTTCCTGGAGAAACAAGGTACTCTAGGGGCCTAAACAATTACCAATAGTATTTCGGGGCTCCTTACCAATACTTTATAGCATATCATGCCCCAAAACAATTCTGATTATTAACGCCCCTAGATATGGGTAGTTCTCTCAATTAGGGTTTTTAGGTTCCCAAAATAGTACGACGCCTTCATAAAAGTACCCTATAAACGGGACCCTAATTTGGAGAACTACCCATATTCTGAAAGAGTACATGCGGAGAGGATAAAGTTTTCGGAGCAATAAAACAAAGCTGCTTGCAACTTGAGGACCCAGCTAGCATCAAAGGTAAGCGACCGTATCGCGGTTTTCTTACAGTAATAACAAGAGTAAGACTAATACTGATGATAACCACGAAATGATGACAACAATGCTATTCATGTTGGCAACAACCATAACATGATACTAATCATTGATTTCCTTATGTTCGAACTTTGCGAGTTCAGGGTGTTGACTTATTCGGTTTAGGGCTTGCGAGTTTCGCGTTTAGGATCCAGACCAAGAGCTATCCTGGGGTTTGGGGTCTAGGGTTGTGCTATAGTGCTTCCCAGCTGGTTGGCAGAGTCTGGGTTCGAAAGGGCAAGAGCTATTCCTGGTAGCCGATGTCTGCGTTCCCAAGCGCATCCGCTGTTTACAAAATCGATGGTCTCATGTTAATTGCCTTCGGAGGGAAGCCTCGTTGTCGAGCCAGGTTTTGCTGCGCTAAGACTGTGTCTAGTATCGTGTTCATGCATCTGTGGTCGTGAAACTGAGTCATGTAGGGTTAAGTGCGAGCTTAGAGGACCGCAAGAGTTTCCACCATGTTGCCTCGCCGTTCTGATTCTGTTACGAGATGCTAGGTTACACACCCTACCCTGAAATCTAAAATTGCTATTGCAGTAGCTTGCAGTCCTTAAATGGAGTCCTAATGCTGCTACAGGACAGAGCCGAAATCCTAAACCGCCCAAGCCGTGGCCATTCTTCTAGGGCTGCATGTCTTGGCGTGGGGATAAGATTAGGGCAATGCCCAAGCCTTCGACTTCTTCGTCCCTTTTAGGGTTTGGGAGACCTAGGGTTTCATTAGGGTGTTCGGATATACTGAACTACATTATCTTGTACTGCACTATACTCTGCTGTAGTGTAGGGTTTAGGGGAGTTCATAAGCGTTTAGGATGTTTTTGGCGCTGAATCTGTCGGAGATTCAGGTGCGTCGATGGCCCGAGGCAGCGTGGTCGCATGTCGGAGCCGTAGATTTCCCAGTTCCGCTTAAACTAAACCTTTAATTTTAAAGTCGTTTAGGATCCTCATTGAAGAGCCTTGGAATACTTGATATTGGAGAATCCCGGAATCATAAACAGAAAGTGTAGATTCCTCAAAGAACCCGTCAAGACCCTTTTCGAACCCTGCAATTTCCTTTATAAAATATGCCAGTTCCACCTAAGGCACTCTCTTCCCTCCACGCTTCATCGACATCGGCAGCCTTCGGCGCTGCCATCTCTTCGTGCGCGAGGCCTCCATGCTGGAGTTAAGCTGTCAGTGCTCGGTGCTCCCCCCCTGGCTCTCTCGCTCGCTCTCTCTCTCTCTCTCTCTCTCTCTCTCTCTGCCTCTCTCTGTCTCTCTTTCTCTCGCTCTCGCTCTCGCTCTCTCTCTCTCTCTATCTCTCTCTCTCTCTCTCTCTCTCTCTACTATATATATATATGTGTATATGCGCAATGCTCAGCACTAGAAGAAGCAAATTAGCAGGTCACATTTTAAGATCCCCTGATGATGACCCTTTGAGGCAAGTTTGTTACCAACTGGGCAGTGCTCAACCTCACGAAGTTGGTCGTAGAAGAGTCGGACGCCCACGTCAGCACTGCTTACATAATGTGAGTTCGGATATATACTCAGCACTTTATCCACTTGCCAATATGTAGCAAGCAGCCAACAGAATGACTTGATACTACGTGGTGCAAGCCGCAGGACTTTTTAACCAGCCATCCGTCAACCCTGCAAAGCGCAGAAGCAAGTGCTGTCTGACAAGATGCACAAGGCTGTTGAAAAAAGATACGCACATATTTAAGAGCATAATTGTTTGTAGATGTATGTATGTATGTAGGTAGGTAGGTAGGTAGGTAGGTAGGACGATAAACAGGTAGATGGATAGATAAACCGATAGGTGGGTAATTAGACAGACATACGTATATATACATACACATAAATTTTTATGGGAGTGGAATCGTACACATGCACGCCGTTTTTAAACTCACTCATCATTCCTTTCTTCAGCCATTCATTGTGCTGCAGCTGGATGTAGTGCATAAACCTACATACATGTGTTTGTACATGCAAGATAGATGGAGAGAGCGATCTGTGTACATATATATATATATATTTCTTTATTTATACATACTCATATCATATCCATGTATACACCATATACAGCTATATATATATACACACACACACACATGGAGAGAGACGCTGATCACTTCCCCCCTTAAACACCCCCTAAAAAGAAAAACAAAAAACGCTGCGAATTCTCCCGAAATCATCCGTGCCCTGTAAAACCTATTCTGAATTGGGGGGGGGTGTTCGAGGCTCCAAATACCCGTAGAGCACAATAAGAGCAAGAGCAGCAGCAAGCGGGAGTGAGAGCAAGAGCAGGAGCAAAAGCGGGAGCAACAGGAAGAGCAGGAGCAGCCGCACGAGACGCAGCAGAAGCAAGAGCAAAAACCAGCGTCCACAGTCAACCTAAACCCTGAAGCAAGCTTCGAGGTGCAGCCATACCACAGTGGCTCAAAAGCTGCTGGAGGAGATGACAAAGGTCCCGTGGTTTGGCCAAGTTTAGAGGTTTTGGGCTATAGATGTTTTGATAGTTGTATAGAAAAAGCTCCTTGGTGGTTTGGCCAGGTTTAGGTTTAACATACCGGGGGCCTTGATAGTTGAAGTTTGACAAAACCGCTGATAGGCAGTCCATATGTCAATCGCACGATGACACTAGTAGGCCCCGACGCAGTCTTCTGGTTATTGAGGCCCCTGGACTGCCAGGGCTTTAGGCCTTGAGGCTACAGTATTTAGGGGACCCCAATCCCTGAACCCTAAGCTTGCCTGAGCGTGTTGGCTTGGCGGATTTCCTCTCAGATGTTTGGAGCTTCGATGGGTTGAATTACTGTGCGTGTGCCTGTGTGCTTGTTTTGTTGTGGGTTTAGGTTTAGGGTTCGGGGAGTGTCGAGCTGTGTGCTTGCATGCTTTTTGCAGTTGTGAATTAGGGTTTACGGTTTTTTCATAAGGATAGTTTCGGCTTTAGGAACGGTTCTTGGCGGTCTTGGGTCGAAGCTTTCAGGCAGGGCCTGGGACTAGACTCTATCGCCTCTGAAATGGACATGATTTCGTTATAAGAAATAAGGGTATTCGTCCGGTTCTGTCCAGGCCAAGCTTTAGAGTGTACTGGATAGTACTGAAGTTCAACTTTCCAAAATCTTTCAACCCTCCAGGCGGCAGTGCGGAAAACCCTCCTCTGTGTCAATGCGGCCATGTCTGGGCACGATCGCCAGGGTTCCTGGGCCTCTCGGCTTCACCAGGAACACTGCCTAATTACCCTTAAACCCTAAACCCTAAAACCCTAAAGCCCTAAACCCTAAAACCCAAAAGCCCTAGAGCCCTAAACTGAACCTACCACAACCTACGTTGGTGAAGGTAGACCCCAAGCCGCAGGCCATTAGGTCGGAAGCGTGGCGGTGTCGGTCTTCATGCATTGCGCTGAACTCATTGTCATTACCAACTAAGGATTCTCGAGAATATCGCTTCAGGGTTATCCTACCTTCGGGGGCATTGCTTAGCTTTAAACCGAAGCTTCAAACTCAACAATCCTTGTGCCTCATTCAACCTCAGATCTACATGATGATTGTGCTTGTATGGCTGGCCCCTGTCTCTGTTTGGATCGAAGGGCTCAGACCAAGCTTAATAGTTACAAAGTGGGTTGCTGGTACCAGATCTGAGCTTCAATGCCGGGACAAAAGGATGACATCTAAGCCGATGCCTGGGCCCTGAATTGAACAGGCTGAGGGTGTCCGGGCGGGGTTAGAGGCTAGACAATACTCGCACAACCCCAAACCCTAAACCCTAAATCCTAAACCTCTATATCCTAAGCCCCAAACCCTGAACACCTGGGTCCTTGGTCTTGCCCTCTCACTAGTTGTGTTCTGGACATGTTCCCTGCGGTGTGACTTAGTCAGCTGGGCGGGTGGGAAAAAACACGTAAACTTTGAACTAAACCCCAGAACTTTCAAGGCCTGCAACTTCAGTCCCGACCTTCTCAGGAAGAGGCGCTTTCTCTGCGGATTGCCGGGTCTGCAGACGGGATGCTTGGATATGAATTTCTATGGGTCCCTTTAAGGAGGTTTGGGGATTTTGTCTTGCGGAGTTTCCCGGCTGGTTGCGAGAGTCCTGGATGCAAAAGGGTTTAGGGATTTAGGGTTCAGGGTTTGGGGGTTTAGGGTTTAGGGTTCTGGAAGGGAAGTGGGGGTCAGCTACAGGTCCATGCCTACAGGTTCCGTTAAGGGCTCTGTAGGGTTGTTGCGTCTTACTGGATTTTCGGTAGGATTCACTATGCAGGGGTTTTTGAGGGTCATGATAGAGTCCATGTGCCTCCAAAGTCGAAACGTTGGCCCTTAACAGGACTCCTATATCAGTAGTTTAGGGCAGGGTGTACCATGGGCCCCTAAGTAGTTCCTTTTTATGGTTTACATTTTAGAATCCTTTATGGTAATCCCAAAAAGGAACTACTTATAAGGGGTTATATTATGGGTAAGTATATTCTTTCGAAGAATGTGGACCCTTACATGATTCGCGAGGTTTCTGAGCTTGGGAGTTTCGACTTCGAAGCTTTACGCCCCGTGAGCCCTGAAGGCCTTGCCTTAGTGACCCTTAACTGCAGACACTCATAGTTCCTGAAGACCTTGAAACCACAAAGCCCGAAAAGCGGGGGGGTTTCAAGTAGGGGGTTTCGGCGTCGAGTGACTTCTGGTTGTGGGGAAAGCTTGAGACTCTGAGGGATTTTTCCCAGATCTCAAAGTACCCCAACTTCCTCTCGTTCCTGCATGTCTCCGGCGTAGCCCGGTGTGAACCTTAGTTATCGCTTCCGCCCTGGACCTAGCACTATTCACCTTGTTCGGTTGAGCATGCAGGTGGTAGCTCAGATTGCATGAAGTGCTCTACATGTTCATGAAGCGCCTTCGCAGCTTTCAGCCTCTCCGTAACCTGGCCTCCATGCAAAAAGAGTGTCAAAAGTCCTCAGCTCCAGCAGCTCTGTTCTCTCAGGGTTAAGGGTTTAGGGCCCGCTTACTTCTGACCAAGTCTGGGATTGCCTTGTCCAACCTAGAGCCTCGCTGACGCACCCTTATTTAACTCTCAAGCCCGCAGTGATGTGACCACCAAATCGAAAAGATCCCTGGCTTCCCTTGTAAACGTGCCAGCAACACTTCCGGGAGCCAAAAAGGAGCCCTAAAGCCTAACCCCCTTCAAGGAACCCTTAAGGGAACCCCTTTAAAGGAACCCGGTATGCCAATGACCGAGGTTGGGGATCGACTGCATTTCGCTCTCCACCATCGCCCCTGGTTCAATTACTATCTAGAGCCCAACAGCTCTGGAAAAAGGAGCATACCTCAAAGTTTGAAGAGGGTCCCGTCGTACCAGGAATATTGGCTCCCGGGGGGGCTTCTATCAGCAAGTTCGGTTATGTATTTTCGACACCGAGTCTTTTGAGCGGGGTGCAAATCTTTTAACATCTTCAAGTGGACATGCGAGTGTCGGAAAGTCGAGGACGCCGCGGCCGGCCATGGTGCTAAAATGGTTCTACAGGGTTTACGTTCTTGGCCTTTAAGGTTTAGGGTGCTATAGGGCTTCTTTGTTGTAGGGCCGGATCAGGGCAGGGGTCCGGTCGTACCGACCTGATAACCGTGAAGGTATAGTATCGGAACGGAAGCGCACTGATTTAGAACAGGCCCCGAGATTCTCATCAGACACATGACTTCGGGTCTAGGATCTGTGGGTACAGAGGTCATGACTGAGTTTCAGTCCGGATCTCAAGAGAGACCACGCCTGCCACAGAACCAGAGACTCTCATGGTTGATGCTCAGGTTTCAGGCTTTGCCCCTGCTATGCAAGCCCTGAGCCCCAAGAGAAGCCACAATCTGCCGCCGTCCTCAAAAACAAAAATACTATATATATATATATATATATATATATATATTTCTTTATATTTATTATATATATATATATATACGGGGAGGCAGGCAGGCAGGTAGGTAGGTAGGTAGGTAGGTAGGTGGGTATGTGGGTATGTATGTATGTATGTATGTATTTATGCATGCATGCATGCATGCATGCATGGATGTATGTATGTACCTACATACCTACGTACGTACGTACTTGCATGCCTGCATGCACGCAGGCACGCAGGCATGCATCTGTCTGCTTGCATGCATCCTCTCAGGCATCCGCTTCAGAGCGCGGCTCTGCCTGGCACGCGGCCATGGAAGTGCCTTCGGCCATGTCAGGGTCCTTTTTTGCGTGAAGGCTGTGAAGGACATGATGCCCTGGAATGTTCAATAAGACTATATAAGGTTTTCTGACCTTCAAAATGGGCTTTTCCAGTCCCTGCATGTTAAACCAAGTTAGTCCCTCAACAGCAAGCCTCAACCTTAAGACCCCGAAAGCACTATGAATCTAAAGCCCCTAACTTTAATATCATCAAACCTAGTCAGCTGAGCGGGTGGGAAAAATATCATCAAACCCAAAGAATAACCGTAGGCATTTGGGATTTCGGATCCCCACGATATTTTTCAGGGCTTCCGGGTTTAGGGTTTTGGGTTGAGGGTTGTGGTTCCGGATGTGGGGTTGCCCAGGTGCTTTCTCTGGCAGCCGCGTGTTACGTCCGTGTGGACCTACTTTGCTGCGGCCTGGCCGCTGGGCTTGCACAGCCCAAAGGGTTCAGGGATTAGGGTGTAGGGTTGAGGGTGTGTTGCAAAAATTCGTTAGGGTGGAAGCAACATATAGAAATATAGAGTATATTCTTCTGAGAAGAAAATTCTGCTAATACTCTGCATCGGTAAGACTGGGCGTAGGATTCTTCAGCCGCGGAGTTGGGGCGATGTTGCTTTCTACCGGAACCTGCGTTTGGGGCTCGGGGCCGGCAGAGCTCAGTGCCACTTGGGGTGTGGGGCCGGTGGGTGCAGAGTATGCATTGATTGGGGTAAACCGCGATATATATATATATATGCATATATATATATGAGATATTGACGTTCTATGATATATGTGAGTATATGGCAGTATCACCTGCACCCACCGAAGCCCCAAGGTGCTTAACGCCGGCGCTCGCTCCCAGCGCTGGATGCTGGCCCTGAGCGCATGCAGCGCGTTGGCAAGCCGGCACTTGGCCACCTGGCATTCCGGTGGGCTTCACTTGGTAGTAGCCCTGTTCATTTCTGTCTTATCCCTTTCTGCAATGTTCTTCAAGGAATTTTTGTGGGCTTCACTTGGTTTTGGACGAGTACAGCTGCTTTTTCTGCAGCTCAAATTGCATGCTATCCCAATGCTGTACTCCTCTCAAACCACTTCCTGTAACTACAGTAACCACCGCTGCAGCTCAATCGTTGGATATCATGTGGTCACAGGTCGTCGATGGCGCTTGCACTGCCGCTGCACTGGGAGCATGGGTGACCGGCAGGTGGCCACGGATGTGTTTGTTGCATTGCTGTTCATGGCTTCGTTTTTTCAAGATCACGTATGGTTCTTGTGTCATATCTGCAAACCCGAAAGCCTTGAACCGTTCTAGCCCTAACCTCCCCAAAACCCAAAACCTAAACCCGAAAGCCTTGAAAAAGCAATAACAGACACCCACTGTTGCAGCAAAAGGCACTGGGCCGGGGCTTTGGAGCTCTGGCACGGCCTCTTGGGCTGCACCTTGGATATTGAGTTGGGATGTGTGGGATCTGTCTGTTTGTGTGTGTGTGTGTGCGTGTGTGTGTGTGTGCGTGGGTGGGTGTGTGTGTGTGTGTCTCTGCATGTGGCTTTCATCCGCAGGGGGCACCTGCCAGACAGTCTCTTGACGGTTTAGGATTCTGAGTTTAGGGTTTAGGGTTTAGGGTTTAGGGTATAGGGTTTAGGGTATATGGGTTTAGGGTTTAGGGTTTAGGGTTTAGGGCCGAAGCCCCAAAACCACGAAAGAACAGTTTTTTCGCTCGCCCGGCCATGCGCGATTACTTGTCCTCCATGTTGAGGATGCGGTGAGACAGCGCGAAAAGATCCTTCAGGAGTTCCTTCGGCCCTGCAGCAGATCCGGAGGGAACCTGTTGGGGAGCTGGCTCTGGCTCCGGCTTCGGGGCTCCCATCCGCCCTGCCGATCCGGAAGGATCTTCGAGCGGCTCTTGCTTTACGCTAACTTGCGCCGCTGCAGGTTCCGAGGGAAAAACCTCTTTTGCCAGCTGCTCGGCTCGTTCCTCAGAAACCTGGTGTTTGGCAACCAGGTGTTGTCTCATCGCCCATTGGTTGACACAGCTCTTCCTGCAGCCGTCATAGCCCCACCATGGACAGTAACGCCCTTCCTGTGGAACTGCAGGAGCCGCCCTCAGAACCACGGAAGGCGGCTGTCCTGCAGGCTCGGGCGGTGGCCCTGAGTGGCTCACCCGGCCCCTCCGCTCTGCAGTTGGCGAAGAGCGCCGTCGCCTGTCCCGCCTGTCGCGCCTGTCCCGCCTGCCCCGGTCGGAGTCGCGGCGACTGCGGTCCCGCTCTGAGCGGTCGTGTTCTCTGCGGTCCCGCTCCGAGCGGTGTCGGCTCCTTCGGCGTCGGGGTTCCCGCTCTTCCCTCTCTGGGCGTCGGTGTTCGTCCGTGTCGACGGGTGTTTCTCGGGGTGCCCCTTCTGCCCGTTCTTGGCTGTCCCGCCCCTTGCTTTCTTCAACTTCTGTTTTTTCTTTCTCGTCCTCGCTGCTCTGGTCCTTGCTTTCTTCCTCTTCCTCTTCGCTTGACTTCCGGGTTGCCTCGTCACGGTCCGGCATGGACCAGTCTGAAGAGGAGGTGGAGCTGCTCGAGCTCGAGGAAGGACACCTGCAGCAGTTGTTGTTTTTTGTTTGGTGTGTTGGGGGCAGGGACGTTTATTGTATATATATATATACACATATACATATATATATATAGGAGCCCTTCCTCCGCCTAGTGGTCCGGAAGACGAATCCGCTGGACCCCGCCTAACGGTCCAGAGGGAACCCCGCATGGGGCCCCCTCTGCCGAGAGGTCCGGGGTCCAGGGATCCGCCTGCCGCCAAAAGGTCCGGAGGCAAAGCCCACTTCTTCCTCGGGCAGCATGGCCACAAGGGAAGAACTCAAGCCTCATATATATATAATATATATATATATATATATTGTTTAAGCCGAAAACCCAACCCTATAAAACCCTTGGGGCCGAAAACCCCAACCCTAAAACCCTTAAGCCCCCAAATTCCTTAGTCCCTGCAGCGCCTCTTCGGCCGTGTCCCGGGAGGAGGCATGGCTGGAGCCAAAACATATAAACGGCCACGTGAACTTCAACAGACATGCATGCACGACCAGCAGAGCAACAGAAAACGGGCGTTTGATGTCAGAATACATATCTACGGCCGTCCCGCCCCCCCCCCTCCTACGAAAACAAGCGTATTTTTTAAACCTCGGCTTCCACAAAAGCCTGTCTGCTCAAACCGAGCTGCTTCTATAGGCAACCTCTGCAGAAGAAACTGCTATGCACACTTTAACAGATCCCAGCATCTACGAAGCCTGTC
>CAJNJA010005203.1:0-17928 GCA_905231915.1 Symbiodinium necroappetens
CAAAATGCAGCCGGATTGTGCGTTTTTTGTACGCAAAAACACCCAAAACGGATGGGAATCTAGGTTTAAGAAATCTGGGCCTAGCGAGGGTCTAATTTAAGAAAGTTGGGCCTAGCGAGGGTCAAATTTCTTGTTTGGAATGATTTCTTATTAAATGCGTTGCCCGTACTACTACTACTACTACTACTACTACTACTACTATACTACTACTACTACTACTACTACGACGACGACGACGACGACGACTACTGCCATTGCACCTGCTACTGCTACTGCTACTGCTGCTGCACATTCTGCATGTGGTTGTTCATGTGTTGTTCATATTCCATTTAAATGTCGGGAGAGTATTCTTGGCAGTCTAAATTGTTGTGTTTGCTGCCTCGCTTTTGTAAGCTCCCCCAGCCCTGTCCTTGGATGTCCATGGGGTTTGCTTTGATCTTACTTTGCATGGTTCAGAGTTGAAACGGTTTGTCACCAAGCCTGGAAAGCTTGTCCTTGCCCCTGATAGGTATTTCGAGTTTAAGCTGCCCGGTCCGAAAAACCGAAATCCGAAGAACACAAGTCTCTCTGTCGAGCAGCGTTTGACTGCTTTGGCGAGGTGGCACCAAGGACCCCAAGCCTGCACGGGCAATACTGCTTCTTGTCGTGCAGGGGGCTAGGGATTCACTGGTTCAGGACTGAGGGTTGCTTCTTGGACCGGCCACTGTTTCGTTTTGTAGGCTTTAGGACATTGGGGTTTACGGGTTTAGGTGCCTTCCACTGCTGCTATGGTAGGGCTCATGCACTTTAGGGACCGAAAGTTCCAGGTCCGGGCTATCATGAGCTATGGCATGACTAACTTACTAAGCACTTCAAGCCGCCGACAATTAAGAGGTTCATGTGGACCCCTGGAACTCAATCCCTTCGTCTCTTCAATAGCAGGATTCCCACTCTATGCGGGAATTCTACTATGACCCGCTGTGCGGTGTAAGGCTTTAAGTGCCGAGGAGTGTTTATCCCCAACCTTTTCGATTCAGTATTTATGACTTTAGCTCTACCTTCCCATCTACCCATTGGTTAATCACTAGTTCTAACCCAACCCTAAAACACAAGGGTTTAGGATTTAGGGTAGGCGGGTTGATGCTTCTGTGTAAAACAAGGGGTGCTTGGGATGCGGGCATCTTTCCATGAGCAAGTTTAAGATGTGGGTAGTTAAACCCTAAGCCCTAAACCCTAAACCCCAAACCCTAAACCCTCAACCCTAAACCCTAAGCCCTAAACCCTAAACCCCAAACCCTAAACCCTAAACCCCAAATTAGGGTTCCGGCTTTAGGCCCCCAATACAGCACGGCACCCCTATACAAAGGACCCCAAAAGGGACCCGAGTTTAGGGAACTAGCTATGTATGCTTTCAGGCGCTTGATTCGAAGGGAGATCCTGAAACTCACCACCCTACAAGTCACTCGACGATGCTCCGAAAACTTGAAGGGTTCAGGGTTTAGGGTTTAGGGTACCTTACCTTGAACTTGACTTCGGGAATTCAAGGGTGATTTCAATTTGAAAGGTTTAGGGCTTTGGCAACTCTGGTTCCCAGAAGCGGCGCAACAGCACTGCAATATGTCAGCCACGAGCCGAACGTGCATCGCCAAAAGTTACCACTCTGAATCTTGCAGCTCTGAGGCGAAGTTACAGTTACGGTAGACGCTGGCGTGCGCTCCGGTCAGACCTGGTATCGTAAGGCCTTCGGGCTTTAAGGGCTCGAGGCACAACGAATCTTCGGCCGAGAGGCAGTCAAAATAAGTCATACTTTGCAGCAGCCCTACGTTCAGGGAGCTTCGAGCACTTTAAATGCAAGCTGCAAAGGAATGAGTTCCTTATGGCCTACGCCGGGCGTAACCTCAGCAAAGGTGGGCAATGGCCGGGATTAGGGCTCAACCCTAAACCCTGAACCCTGCACCCTGCACCCTAACCCCTAAACCCTAAACCCTAACCCCCTAAACCCTAAACCCTAACCCCCTAAACCCTAAACCCTAAGTGGCTTGAGGCTTTAGAGCTCAGGATGTCTGACAGCACTTGGAAGGCCACTATGTACCCCACCCTGAAATTTTTTTAAATTCGAAAACGAAGGCTTGACCTGAAAGGGGGCGGGAAGTTTGGTGGACAGAGCTCAAACTTATAGTATATGGCTTAAGGGCTTGGGAGATTAGGATTTAGGATTTAGGGTGTAGGGTTCAGGGTTTAGGTTTAGGTCAGCATTTCAACCCGAGCCGTTTGCGGGTAGGACCAGATCCCAGAGCGCGTGGGAGAACAGCAACATCCAAATGCTATCACCTGGAAAGCCCGGTTATCCAAAATATTAGCTACTTCAACCGAAAGTAGTAAGCAATTATGAGCTCTGGGTACGGCTTTTGCAACATTCACCTAGGGTAAGAGCGTTTCCGTTTTCAGACAGGCTGAAGCACGGCAACCGCTGCCAAAACATGTTCATGTACGATAGGACACATCAGTAAACATATTCGTGCACAGTCATCATGCTAGCAACCATGTTGCAAGCTTCAACCAAGCGTGTGTCACCATGAATGAGATAGCCAAGTGTACCTTTCTCACCCTGTTTAGCCACAGTTTTGTTCGCCGTTAGAGCGGAGCTTGGACGGGGAAACCGTGGACCTCCTTGTCCTCCATTACACGGCTTCGCATGAGCCTTCACGCTAGCTGCAAAGCATCTGACTGCATGGCTTTATCTCCTAAACCCTAAAACCCTCAACCCTAAACTGGATTTCAGAGTCTGCTAGGGGTGTATTCGGGCACCAACGGTACCTAAACGGAGGAGGAGGCGCAGCTGGGAGCATGTCGTACACAAAAGGACTGAAGGGATTCATTCGAATTTTAGGTGTGCCTACCTCTCAAGCCTTCAAACGACCTAGGTCCACTTTTTAGGGTTTAGGGTTTTGGGTCCTCGGTCGTAATCCCAAGACCTATAAGCCCGAAACCCTAAACCCCTGCATCCTTCTAAGGCCCTACACCCCATCGCTCAACGTCTAAAGAACACGGGGGGTCCCGACTCTCTGAAAGTCTGAAATTCTGCCTTGAAATCAGGGTAGACAGCCGGAACGCTTTAGGGTTTAGGGTTTAAGGTTTAGGGTTTAGGGGAACCCTTACAGATCTGAAGCTGGATCGTCAGAAAAACCACAGATCCGCAGATCCTCAATCCTACAATCCGAAACCCTCTCCGCCCCGACGCCGACTTACAGGGGTTTGGGAGTTTAGGGTTTCTAGATGTATATAGGTTACCGGGTTATAGGGGTTTAGGGCTTATAGATAGGGTTTGTAGATGTATCGATTTTTATAGGTTACCAGGTTACGGGTTTAGGGCTTATAGATTTAGGTGACCCCACACCCCAAAGCCCGAAGACAGGTGACCTTGACTTTGAGACGGAGGAACAGAAAGGCAGACGGACGCCCGGTGCAAATTATCCACAGCTTCGGTTTTCGAAGTCAGGGTTTTTCTACAGGTTTCAAGAAATCAAGGGTTTCTATGCAGGTTTCTCTACAGGGGCTCTATGACTCTATGGTTCTATGAGAGTCTCTACGGGTTTTTATGTAAGGGCTCTATGCTTCTATAATCAAATAAGACGCGCTTATATATAAGGGCTCTATGCTTCTATAATCAAATAATACGGGCTTCTCTATAAGGGCTCTATGGTTCTATAATCAAATAAGACGGGCTTCTATATAAGGGCTCTATGGTTCTGTAAGAGTTTCGGACTTGGAGGTCAAGGCTTGGGACTCGGCACCCAGGGTTTCGGGCTCTTAGTCTTTGGGATTCTGGATTAGGGTTTAGGGTTGAGGGTTTAGGGTGGGACCCAGGATTTCGGGCTCTTAGTCTTTGGGATTCTGGATTAGGGTTTAGGGTTTAGGGTTTAGGGTTTAGGGACCCAGGGTTTCGGGCTCTGTTAGTGTTTGGGATTCTGAATGAGGGCTTGGCTCCTTCGGTTAACGAGGCTTTTGTGCTCAACGCCTTAGCGTTCGCGGATTTAGGCTTGCAAAGTCTGGCTCTTGCAGAATCAGCGCCTCTGGTTGTGCCTATACCAAGCCCGAACCCAGCGTGGATTTTTCTTATTAAAATACGCCCCAAAATGCGTACCATAGAATACCCAACCTGAAGTCAGTCTTTCATATCATACGGCCCATAGTGCTGAACACTGAGCACTAGAACAAGCCGGCATAGCCGCTAGTAGTTTGGAACCGGATGCTTTTCAGGAGTCTTGTGAGGGAGGTGCCTGAAGGACCAGTGACTAGTATTGTTCTCTGGTATCACAGTTCAGGAGCTATTCTGTGGGGTTTTCCTCAATGTGCTTGCACTACAGTTACAATGTCTACAGTGTACCCCGAAAAAACAAATTCAAGTCATTATGGCACCCATATGGGGCTTTCCGAAAATTCGGGTACCTTATTTTGGGGTCCTTATAATAAGGATCCTACTATTTAGGGTACTATATTAGAGTCCCCTATTTTCGGAAACCCCCATATCACCAGCTCCTGGTCTAGTCCCACGAGCATGGGAAGCCGAAGAGCAGAAAAGGTTTAGGTTTCAGAGGGTTAAGCTTAAGAGTTTAGGGTTTAGGGGTTTAGGGTTTAGGGTTTATATAGGGTTAAGAGTTTAGGGCTCAGGGTTTCGAAGTCAGAGTTTAGGGCTTGGGGGAGTGAGATTTATGTCTCCCCTTCTTGGGGATCCTTACGAAATCAACGTATGTTTGGGATGGCTCAGCTTAGAAGCTACTTGGAGGATCAGGGGGCTAAGAAAGTAAGGTTGTGAGCACCCCTGGAGTGGGCTTATAACAGTTGCCGTATGTAAAACTTGGTCACTAAGTCCCATGATCCTTTAAGTAGTGGCATGTGGCAAGGGTTTCATAGAGACCCCCAGCACTACTGGTAGCCGAAACAGCATTACCGAAATAGCGTAGTAACTTTCCTGTATTGATACGGCTGACTAGGACTTTAAGACCTCCTTTAAGGCTGCCCTTGCGATTCTGCTGAAAGTCGATAGGCGCTTGTTCAGGGACCCGAGAAACTCAGGGCGACCAGACGAGTCGCTTGCTCCTGATATTGGGTTTAGGGTCTAGGGTGTACATGGTTCAGGATTTCTGGCTTAGGGGTTTTAGGGGAGGCACTGACAGCCAGACCGGGAAATGGGCATCCCAATAGCTCTTCGTAGCCACGGTTCGCCGGTTTTGGGTTGTGGGGTTTGGGGGTTTCATGATGCGTCATGTTAACGTCCTTTCAGCGGGGTCTTTCTCTTGGGTGGTTGAAGGTGTAGAGAGGCGTAGGCGAGTGTTGACGGGAACCTGACACCAGAAGATTCTGAAGCTCGCCGAGCCCTGCCCGAAGTGGTAGAGAAATTTCGGCAGGAAACCCTCAACCCTGGCCCGAACTGCCTAAACCCTAAACCCTCTAAACCCTAAACCCTAAACCCTAAACCGCAACTGCAAGAAGAGCTGAAGCCGAAGCTTCAGGAATAGCTTCGTTTCGACTCTGACTCTTTGCTCCATCGGTGGAAAGTATGGAGCCTGGGCTGCAGGTTTCGGACATCCCGGGCCAGGGTTCCGGGGTGTACCTGGACCCCGAACGTATGTAGACTAATAGCCTTGTAGAGGTTTGGGGCCATTATTGAATTTTACCTACTTTGGGGGTTTTGGATTTAGGGTTCAGGATTCAGGGTTTCGGGGTGTGTAGAACAAGGCCTCTACTGTGACAAAGTCTGCTATTCAGCACTGAAGGCTTAACGCCCCCTGACACCCCCGAACCCTGAAGACTCCAAGCTCTACGCCCAAGACATCACACTCCCAAACTACCCTAACCCCCCAGGCACCTACTATATAGGGTAATTACTAGAGCCCCTAGGGCCCTATTTAGTAGGTACCTGGAGGGTTAGGGCTAAAGGCTGCAACCCTAAACGCCCTCTGGCAGAAGTTGTTTCAACCCTGAATCCAAGAAGCCTTCGTGGCGAAATCACCACAACCTGCAACGTCAAGAAGTCTTCCGAATGTGGAGCAAGTCTCAGGCGAAGGAATGAAATTCACAGGCGAGGCATGCCCCACCAAGCAGGACGCATGCAGGGTTTGAATGATTGGGTGAGGCTGTGCTCAACTTTAAATCTACTCTAACCATAGATCTATTGTTCTGCCTGACAGCCATAGGATCTACTTCATTGATCTCTAGCTGGACTGAAGTGATTGTGCATCTTACGGACGTCCGCGTTTTCAAGCAGCCATGCAAAACATGCAAAGGTAGTAGACTACACACTTCAGTACTGCATTCCTAGTTTCTTTTGACGATTCCCTTTGATCCTCCTGCAGTTGCTTCTCGTATTGCTGTTTTGTTTCCTCGCTCTCCTGCAGCCGCTACTGCTGTGGGAAGATGACGATCACCACTATGGCAGCGACGATAGCTGCTCCTACTACTACATGATAAATGTTTTATGATGGGTGTCATTTCTATTGATGCGGCTGCTGGCACTACTACCACTACGACGACAACGCCGACGATGGCGACCACGACGACCATCACCCCCACTCTCCGCCACCGCTACCGCCACAAGTACTGCGACGATTGCTGCTGCTGCTACTACTGCTACCCCTACTCGTCTAACCCTCTTGTTAAATGCGAAGGTTCGCAACCTTCATAAAAAACCGGGCGGTTGCGTCAGAGACCAAATTTGGGATGTCTCGGGGATTGGGTTCAAACACAGCATTCACTCCCTTCATTTTCACTCCAGCACTCGAGCCAGAGTCGTTTGCAGCACTGCCTTGGCTGCTCGAAAGCAATCAAAATGCTTCATGTTAGAGGCTTACCACGAGTTATTTCACAGTTAAGGCACTCGGATTCACATCGGCATCTCCACATAAGCATTCGAACGAAGCTTCATTGACACAACCTTGGATGCAAAAAATAGTGTTTAGGACTTGAAAAAGTCACTCGGAATCCCCAGGGCCTTGTCTAAATAGGGCTATGCAGCTTGAATTCCTTAGTGGGTTGGGGCTGGGAACTGCTTCGAAGATAGAGGAACCCTATATTAAACCGTAGGCAACCCACTAAAAAGTCCCTATAGGAATCCCCAGGGCCTTGTCTAAATGGGGCTCTGCAGCTTTAATTCCTTAGTGGGTTGGGGCTGGGAACTGCTTCGAAACATAGAGGAAGCCTATATGTAACCGTAGCAATCCAGTAAAAAGCCCTATAGGAATCCCCACGGCCTTGTATAAATGGGGCTGTGCAGCTTGAAATCCTTGCTGGGGTGGGGCTGGGAACTGATAGGCAACCCACTAAAGCATCCCTGATCCCCAGGGCCTTGCAAAATGGGGCTGAGGAGCTTGAATCGAATTCCTTGTTGGTGCGGGGGCTTTTGGTTTCTTTCTTCGGAACATGTACAACTTTGCAGATGAAGGGCATGCCAGCAGCTCATCTGGGAATATAATACTCATCGTCTCCATCCTTGTTCACGCACTCGCCTGGGCAGCCCGAGGCGCTGTTCTTTGATCTGAGGGTTTGGGAATATATATTCGGATTACATTTCAAATATACAGCTATGAGAAAGCCGAATATACTGATCTGCTGATCTGAGCATCTTCGTCAAGCGACGCTTTGCCGCAATGAGCTTGAGCTGGCCCATTCGCAGAATCCAGCGGTTGAATGGGCCAGGTCTGCGCGGAGCCCGCAAACTAATTCCTGAATCTGATGCTCATGAAAAAATCACCATGAAAATACATTATGTATATATGTATATATGTATGCAAAATGACAGCAACTCAGGTTCTTACGTTTCAGCCAGCCCATGGAGTCTTCTCCAGCGAAATTGTGACTGTAGCGCGTATTGTAGCCTGAGGGTCCCAGATCTCCGATGTAATGGAATTATACAGTTTAATAACTGCTGCAATTCTTCGGACAGGATACACCATTTGTGGCTCTGGTCCAGCAAGTGAAGCATTGCCTTTAAATGCATGCTCATGATGGTCAAGCTTCGAATCGAACCAAGAGCCACTCAGTTGAAGCCGAGCTGCATGGAATTTGGGTTTCAGGACCCAAGCCACAATCTTCAGCCTCAGCTAAATCGGGATTCAGGCAGGGAGTCTAGGCGACGAGATTTATATGTAGCAAGCCAAGTAACCGATGTGAAATTTGGGTGAGTCGCAGGTGGCATTTCAAGAAAAGCATACCATTGCTATGTATCTCATCACTTTGCCGCCTTGTCCTCGGCACGGGTCTAGTTCGAATCTCGTACACAAACCCTAAGGCTCCAGTTACCTAAATAGTGGGTTACCAACCATATATTATACCCCAGTAACCTACTATATTTAGGTAACTGGAGCCCTAGGGAAACCCACTATATAATATACCTAGATTCGAAAAATAATGCTTTGACCCATGCCATGGAAGCTGCAAATATCGCCCGGCGGCCTCAGTGGCGTTGAACCACTGGGAGAACGAAGTCCTCGGATCCCCGGACTGCAAGATTCAGCTCGGCAGGGGTTCCGTGTGGTTTACAACGGTCATTCTGGTGGCTTCAGGGTTTCGAGGGGCTCGAGGTCTATAGGGTTTAGGGTTTTAGGGTTTATAAGGGTCTACAGGGGTTTAGGATTTCAGGGTGAGGGGCTGTTTAGAGAGAAAAAAAAGAAAACCTCACCACCATTTAATAATATAGGGCTGAGATGCAGGGCTGTGGCATGCAATCGCATACTTGAGTTCACCGGGGCACCCACAGCACATTGCTGACATTTATGTGCCAGCCACAACATGACAACCCTCGCATTGTAAGCCTTGGCAGTGAAATAGTAGCCATGTTGAGATTTGAACAAATGTCGGGGTGCAAAGCTTCTCTGGCTGCACGGAGCTTTGTTTGATCGGCGCCACTGTTGGAAATCCATGAATGCAGTCTGAAGGCAGGTCTTCATAGAAGTGGCATCCCCAGCAATGTATGCGCCGAAGTGACCCTCACGCAGGAGAGCTTCCCTCGGATATCAGTTGGGACACCATTTTATTAAATCAGGTGCTTCGAAACACACCATGAAACACACATATATATCATAATAAAGACTCGGCACAGGGCCCCTCCACTCGCCGTATGGACCAGCCCCAGGTTGCAGACGTGCATGGAGCAGAATTTGATCATAGATAGATCGAATCCCTGGAGATCCGTCAAAGCACCTTATTGGTTTGGGCTTGCAGGCTGCACATGCTAGCTGTAGCTTTAAAAACATATGCAACCAAATCTGTGTTAATTTCAGTGGATGATACTTCTGGCTCCAGGCCGAAGGGCGCTCTGAAGAAAGGAATTCGAGTCCAGTTGCGAGCTGCGCCAAGCAGCACCGTCCTCAATGTCGTAGTAGCGCATGTGACCGTCACTGGCTTCTGCATTGCATAAGAAACATAGTTTCTTCGAAACAGGGGTTCGCAGCAATCTCAATGTGCGTTCATGCCACTTCCAGTCTCCACGAAGTTCGGCGCACGCCCACCGCGTGCCAAAAGCGAACTCCGTGCCCGCTTTCTCGGCCTTCACCCCTGTCAAAGGGGTTCCATCCATGGCATTTGCAGGGTATCGGCCTGTAAAGGCACAATTGCAGCTCCATACGATGTGTTGCAACACGGGTTGTAAACTCTTCAGATTCTCATGCACCATAACCGAGTCTTGAATGGCACAAAGGAGCCACAAGCCTTCACGCACCACCCGAGGTTTAAACAGGGTCAGCTGCAAAAACAATCCCGTTACTTTGTCCTTCGAATCTTTGCCTAATACAACTTCATCGCCGTAAAGTGTGAATGGCACATGGTTGTCTGAGCCCGGGAAGTTTATTGCAAAGGGATTTCCATGATCACGAAGGTGCTTCCAGTATGCCTGCACTTTGTCCAATGGACATTGAAGTTTGAGCTCCGTCTGCAGGTAGTCCAAAATCTCATGTACATCCAGCACAGGGACTGTCGTTTCAACTTCCCTCCGGTCCCCTTCAAAGCCCTCGTAGAGAGTAATTGGAACTTCGGTTGGCACCTTGGCCGAATAATTTAAAACCAAGTCCCCTAATAGAACCCCTTGCTAAATTCGAGGGTTTTACTTGGGGGTTTCAGGCCCTGGGATACACATATGCAGTTGCGGTTTGTACAAGTAACCGTTATTTATAATGATTATAAAATGCGCTCAAGAAACAGAACGCTAGTCTGCAGCAGGGCCACAAGAGGCAATTGGATCTCTTTGAAGAAATCACGGGATTCATTGCCATGAGCATATCTCATCAGCCCAGACATTTTCTTGCCTTTGAAGCGGCGGCCAGATTCCTGCAATTGTAAATCCAGATCTAGATCTAGACGAATACAGCACAGTAGTCGGACCTCGTAGCTGGCACGAGCATTCTGCATCGCAGATCCCACAGTATCTGCCTCAACTCAGCTGAGGAATGCATCGATCCACACTCGAATACAGCTGTGGCACCCGGTGCCCTGGCTGCAGATGTATGCTTACCAAGGCTCTCCATCCGATACTCGCTCCAATATGTTTTGCAGGAGTCCAGAGGCATGGTCGCCATCATTATCACTACCATCATCATCAGAACCTGGCATGTGGACACAAAATAGGATCTGGGGTTTGAGGTACTTTCAGGTATCGATGCGGGAATGCTCGAACTCGATTTTCCTTTCACAGGCGTCGACATGATGATGGCACCATATGTTGCAACATGGCGCTCGACAGGGCCAAGTGCACAGCTCACTAGTCGGCTGCATCACTTCCCCACACACACCAAGCTGAGCCTGTAACGTATGCCCTATAGTCAGAAGGCTAGCAGCAGCACTTGCATTGAGTTGTATGCTCAGCCAAGGCGTGTGTGCTTCCACTTGGATACAGCCGCACAAGCTGCACAGTGCCCCTGGCTTCGGGTCGCGGTTCGGGCTGGGATATCTCGGAAAAGAGCACACTAGAATTGATCGTCCTGAAATAGAAATTTCCCATAAACCAGTTATTTTCAATAGCCATCTAATTATAACGTTTAACCAAATATATATAGAATCAAAGGGACCCGAATTATTATTATAGTACCCTGATAGAACCCATTATATATACTACCCCAGTGCAGTCCCCTTTTCCTGGTGCATTGCAGGGAGTTCTTCGGTTTGGGGTTTTCCGGGGTTTAGGGATTTCGGGTTCAGGGGTTTAGGGGTTTAGGAGTTTCGGGGTTTAGGGTTGAGGGATTCAGGGGTTTATTAGGATTTATGGGTAGAGGCACCCCTAAACTTGATTCTCAGAACCTCGATCTAGCAGAGCCAGGCTGTCGCAAGCACATGTTAACACAGGCCAAGGTTCTTCCCTGGCGCACGTGAAAAAGCGGACACCCCCCAGCAGCAATTCCTAAAACCACAGCATATATGATCTAGATTAATAAATATTACAACCACAAGCTGGATCCGAAGCTTGCCTCACTCTAGCTATAGAAATCACTGATCATGAGCACTCATCCGATCATTGTACACCACTACACTACATTCTAGGATAGTGCACGTAGTCTGAGGCCAGCTTCTCATTTCTTCTTGCCGCCTTTGGGGCCCTTCTTGCGGTTTTGGAAATCCTTGTGGATCTTGTCGAACTTTTCGACAGCTGTAGTCAAAACGTCGGCGGCATCACTGATCGCATCGACCTGGGGAGGGGTGACATGATCATTAATATCACAAGAACACAGTTTTGCAGGTTTCTGAATCGTATGTGAAGTACCTAGCTCTGATATACATATATATATATATGTGGCACTAGGTTCGATTGGGAAATAAAAGCTGTATAAGGTATTTAACCTGAAGCTATATATACTGGCCCATATAAACACTCCACTAAACCCTAAACCCTAAACTCCGAAACCCGAAACCCTAATAAACCCTAAACCCTAATAAACTCAAACCTTTGTTCTGCCCACACAGGCCGAAAGTGTTAAAAAACAAGGAAACCCATTCCTGAAAGTTCCAGGTCGCCAAACAGTAGGTGGTGATATAGCTCAAACTTCTCGGTGCCCCGAAGCAAAGCTTTAAGAAACTTTAAAATAACCAACATATTTCAATGATTAATTATATTTTTACTATGAGATCTAGAATTAGTATAAGGATCAATCTTGAAGGACACTTGAAGCCCCGGCTCCTTCTGCACAACCCTGCCCGATCCCTCAAGTACAGTTTATATGGGGTTCAGGGTTCGGCAAATTAGGGTTTAGTAGGCTGTGGCTGGGAACCTCAATTAGGGTTAAACAAATCCCAGGCATTGCAACTTCTGGATCCTGGCCTCGTCATCATCCACCCTCTTCTGTAGCGTGGCGCGGGCTTCCTGAAGCTTGGCAGCCTGAATAGAGATGCATAGCTGGTTGCAGGGTTTTTTCGAAGGCTGAGTGGGTCTGGGTGGCTTGGTGCGGTCTAGGCTTGGAGGGCTAGCTATAGCAGTGGGTTTAGTAGATTTTCCAGGGCTGACTGGGTATGAGTGAGTCTGGGTGGCTTTGTGCGGTTTAGGCTTGCATTGGAGGGCTCGCAGTGGGTTTAGCTTTTGCAGGGCTCAGTGGGTCTGGGTGGCTTTGTGCGGTTTAGGCTTGGAGGGCTAGCAGTGGGTTTAATAGTATATAGGTTGATACACATATAAGCATTATAAGGTTATAATAGTGTCACGGAATCAGATCTATATGCACAGTTGTTAGAACCACATGTGTGTCCCAGCCATAGCTGCAATAATTTTAAGCCCCTTAAGCGCCTGCTCCTGGATGTCATTTATCATCGCTTTGAGCAGATGGTCTCCCCTGGCCAGATCCAGTAATAAAAAATCAGCATGCAGTTCATGGGGCTTGGTCATGGATTATGGAATTAAGCTGCTGACATGGCATCATTCGACTCTTCATTCTTCAGCTTCGTGGCAATCTTGATCCGATCAGTCGCCTTGTTCGTGGCCTGATTCGACATACAAAGAGCCATGTAGATATACATATTGTGATAGATGCATGCCTTGTTGGCTTTGGACTTGGTGTCCGCCAGAAGCTTTTGGCGCTCCTGCTCCTCACTTGCCTGCACAAGGGAGAGACTTTCGGGGAGATGTAATTATTAATACCCTAAACCCTAAACCCCTAAACCCTAAGGCTTAAATCACAATAACTCTAGCTATAGTTCATTTGGGAATTGCCGGGTCTTGCAATCGGAGTTTTGTCCAGAGCTTGCACCTTCAATTGGTTGTCGGGAAGTCTACGACCCTAATAACACCACTTTAAGGCAAAAGTACCTGCTATGAAGTCCAACCCCTCACCCCCTAAACCCATTATAAACCCTTGTATAACCCTTATAAACCTAAATTCCCTAAACCATATATTTAGAAACCCCAAAACCCTAAACCCTACAAAACCCATAACTAGGGTAATAATTATAATAAGGCAGCCCGACGAATATATAAAGCACTCCAAGGCTTCATGGAATCCGCTCTCAGTGGCCTGGCTTCAAATGAGGAACTCTCGCCGCAATTGGGGTTTCCGGAGGGTTTGGGGTTTATAGGGTTTAGAGCGTTTGGGGTTTCGGAGGGCTTGCGCTATTAGAGGTTTTTTAGGGTTTAGAGCGTTTGGGGTTTCGGAGGGTTTGCGCTTTTATAATAAGGGTTTAGAGGTATTGGGATTTATAAGGGTTTTTGCAGTGTACACCCCCACCTGGGCAGTGCTGGCCTTGGCCTTTGCTTTGGCTTTTCCCTTTGCTTTCGGCTTTTTTTTGGCAGGGCTCGGGCTCGACTCTTTCTTGGCTTTCTTCGATTTCTTCTTCTTCTTTTTCTTCTTCTTCGCCGATTCCTCGGAGGACGAGGAATCGGAGTCAAAAGCCGTCGAGAACACCGTCTCGAAGGCTTCCTCCTCCAGGTCCTCTTCTGAGTCTTCACAGAGGCACAGGTACTGCTTCATGCTGGGGACCTCTGGAAAGTCTCTGATCTCATCCTCGGCCCTCTGTTCATCGGCCTCCTTGCTCTCCACCATTGCCAAAGCGATTTTCTCGCCCCACCTGTTACACATCTCCTGAAACAGCATCCATTTTCGAATGCCCCTTCGGGCACTCGAATTCTTGGATCTCAAAGTGGCAAGCAAAGTGGACTTTTTCCAATCTTCATTCGAAGCTAGCCAAGATTCGAACATGTAAGATCGTTGTCCTGAGTTCTTCCGGACCTTTCGAGCCAGGCGGCAAATCTCGGGCGGGCAGTTGACGCCTGGGCAATGCAGCTAACAGGCTTGAAACAGAGATTGAAGGCAGCCACACAAAACATGAAGAAACAATAATGATGATGAAAATTCAAGATAGGCGGCTTTCCAGGCTGCGGTAATACCGCATATTGCGAGCGTGAAGACGCTTTCTTCGAGCCTCCTTTGACTCGGCTTCTGGCTTGCCTTCGGCTTCTCCTTCTTTCTCCTCTGTCTTCTCCTTCTTGTCTTCTGCTGCTTGATCATGATCAATCTTCTGCTTCTTGTCGATGTGGCCGACAATGAGGTGAAGCTCCTCATTTGTCAGCTGGTCCACCGTGTGCCCTCGCCGCAAGATGGCCTCAACCCGAGCTGATGCATCATCCTTTGACTCTTGAGGAGCCTCTCCACCCGTAGCAGGTGCCCCTTCAGACTCTTTCCAATCGTAACCCGACCAAGAACTCCATGAACGATCATTCCAGGAATTCTCAGGGCCATAGGACCCCCAGCCCCAGTCCCAGCCCCACTGATTCCAACTCTGATCCCACTGCCTCGCGCTCACCCAGGATCCATGATCAGACCACGGCGAAGAGATCCAGCTTTGATCGGAGGTCGCCTCATGGGACTTGGAGTAAATTAGAAAGTGGAGTACAAACTATTGCTGCTACTACGCTGCTAGTACTACCTGCTAGTGGCTACTACTGCTAGTATACTATTATATAGTGCTGCTACTACTATAGCTACTACCACTACTACTCCTGCTGCTGCTAATATATTTGTTATAATTATCTTCTTTTTCCTGCAAAGGCAACTAGTTGCCAGATTGCATGCTACAAGGCTTAATCTGTTCGAGGGTTGTTTAGGTTGTCTACGGGGTTTTGGTGATATATAGATTATAAGAATCGAAGAGTTTGTTATGGTTTGTTTCAATTGCGTACCTTAACCTCAAACCCCATCCACCCTACATAGCATGAAGCTCCCTGCAGCACAAGTGGTTGCATGATCAGCCAGATCTCGATGGCATGGGTCGAGGAATTATCTGTGACCTTGACTGGGGCCTGTGCACATCACTACATGTCTACGTATACATATGTGTGTGTGTGTGTCCACATGCATTTGTGCGTAGGTATGTATGTATACATATATATAATATATGTACATACCTAAGGCTACTGGACATATGTGTAGAATATTATAATTATAAGGGTCCCCTATTTTCGGAAGTTTGAACACTATCAAAACCCAATGCCCTCAACCCTAAATCCCTAAAACCCAAAAGGAATCCCGAAAAAGACACCCGTACAGCAGCCCTCTCGAGCGAGGACTGCCCATGTCTCTAGACTCTAGACCCCAAGGTCCCTTTACACCTTAATATGCCCCTAAACCTTATAATAACAAAAACCCTAAACCTAAACCCCAAACCTTATATAAACTTAAACACTAACCCACAAAACCCTAAACCACAACCCAAACACCCTAATTCTAATGAAGCCTCCTTATAAACAGCAATAATAATCCAAAGCACAGTGTTGGAACGGACCAGCGGATGCGAGCTTCTGCAGTCCGTCGATGCCTGTGCACAGGACATGCCCGAATCACATTGCATATGTATATATCTCAAGCATTATAATTAAAATTATCATAATTGGCCTTGTGGGACTCCGGAGACTCTTTCTTCGAAGGGCTCTTTGCTGCTCGGCGCTTTCCCACACTGCCTGGGGTCTTGGGGGTGCCTTTGGTCTCACCAGTAGGTGGCTTCTCTGGAGTACTGTTCTTGCCTGCTGTGGCTTCGACGGTCTTGTCTGGGGTAGTGGTCTTGCTGGCTGCAGCGGTCTGAGCAGCAGGCTTTGGACTGTCTTTTGGTTTCTTGCCAGGGGTGCCTTTGGTCTTGTCCGGAGTAGTGGTCTTGCTGGCTGCAGCGGTCTCAGCAGCAGGCTTTGGACTGTCCTTGCCAGGGCTGCCTTTGGTCTTGTCTGGAGTAGTGGGCTTGCTGGGTGCGGCGTCGGTCTCAGCTGCAGGCTTCTCTGGAGTGTCTTTTTGTTTCTTGCCAGGTGTGGCTTTGGTCTTGTCTGGAGTAGTGGCCTTGCTGGGTGCAGCGTTCTCAGTAGCAGGCTTCTCTGGAGTGTCGCGTTTGTTCTTGCCAGGTGTGGCGCTCTTGTCTGGAGTAGTGGTCTTGCTGTCTGCAGCTTTGGTCGCAGGCTTCTCTGGATTGTCACCTTCTTGCTTGTCAGGGGTGGCTTTGGCGTCGTCCTTGGGCTTGGGCTTTGGCTGGCCTGGAGTGGCCTCGGGATTCTCAATCTGGGATTGCTTTGCTGGGCTCTTCATTTTCTTGGCCTTCTTTGCTTCCGGGGTGCTGCTGCTTTGTCCTGGGTCGTTGGCGGCGGCAGCCGGCTGCTCCTGAGCACCTGCACGGTCTTTGCTTGCTGAGCTTGGCGTTTTGCCTCTCATCCTTCGCCTCTTCACTGTAGACTTGCGGTTGCTCCCGGCATTGCTGCGTGGCCTATTGTCGGGGGTTCTAACATTGCTACGGCCGCGTTTGGCATTCGGAGTCGAGGGCTCTTCCTGCTCAGCAGCTTTGCCTGAAGCAGGGCACAGACCAGGCTGCTCCGGCTCGGGTGGGCTGCTCTGTTCGATCTTGCACCCAGGCTTCGCACCTTTGGGCGTTTGTGCCTCATGCTTCACTCTGCCAGCTGCGCTGGCCGGTTCCACGGCTTCCTTCTCCGCTTTCTTTGACTTATCTTCGAACTGAGTTCCTGCGAGAACATATACAGGGGTAGATATAGGGGCACAAATTCGAGACATGTTGATCTTGAGGGTGAGTCTTGAGCTCCTCGTAGAGCCCTTTTCCGCAGCTCTTCAGCAGCAGCCAGGGCTTGTGCAACAGCATCAGGAGGCATGCTCATGCGGATATATTTAAATTTGGACTACAGAGTCGACCGATATAGTGTGGCCAATGACTGGAATATATTGATTGAGGTTCCCCGGGTACACAGGACTCCACATGGATCCGATAATCCCACATTCTGGAAAAGCTGCAGTTTGCAGAGTGAATCAATACTGAATCTGTGACGTACAGAGAGTCACCCCAAAGTCACGCTAAAGTCACGCTACAGTCACGCTCACCCTAATACTACTGCTGTACTAAGTATAGGGACAATCACGGTGAAGTCACGCTAAAGTCACGCTACAGTCACGCTCCCCGGGCCGCCCTCGAAAACACCCTAATTTGTACTAATATCGATCGATTCCAATCAGGAATCAGAAGACATGCAAGCAAAGCGCACACACATTTGGCTGCCAGACTGGGCCCTTCTAGTCCGGCGGTCCAGGTGGTAGGTCTAATTGGGGGCACCCATTGCAGTTTAATTGCAAGTCGACATCACATGCCGAAAGAGCCTTCCAACCAGCTGCTGTACGTAGCTAGTCTCCCACTTATAAGTCTATAAATTATAGAGGGAATCTGGACTACGGCAAATTACGGCCACGACACAGCAGCATATCGGCCCGCACATTGCTCTTGCCGGAGGAATTCCTTCACTTCTTCGAGAGCAGCATGCTGCCAATCCAATGGTGGCACAGCCTGCACAGGGTTATGGGGGTTTGGGGTTTAGGGGTTTTGGGGTTTGGGGTTTGGGGATTAGGGGTTTAGGGTTTAGGGGTTTATGGCCCTTGCTCTTGCAGTGGCTGCGTCTGTTTTCGGTTCTGGAGAGTGGTGAACAGTTCACACGTAAATCCTGGTCCTAAA
>CAJNJA010005204.1:0-13462 GCA_905231915.1 Symbiodinium necroappetens
GCGCACACACGCGCACACATGCGCACACATGCGCACACACGCGCACACATGCGCACACACACACACACGCACACACACGCACACACACACACGTACTTGTAAATACCCTGGGTCTTTGCGCAGGTGATCGTGATGTCCAACAGACGGAGGCTGATGTTAAACAACGTATTGCCGCTGCAGTGAACGTGCGTCACCCACCTGGGGCAGCTAGCTTGGGCCCATATGTGCTCCAAGCTAGCACCCAGAACTTGCGGGGGCTGGGGTGTAGCTTCGTGGAGAAGGCGCAATTAGCTGCTTGGCAAGCGGGTGACGACCAGAAGCGGGACGTCACCCTAGCTGCCTACCGCCTAATTCATGCAGGCTATGCCTGCTATGACGCCCCCCGGAAATATCCAATTACCGTGGCGCGCGCCGTGTGCCATGAGCTCTTGAAGGCCGCTGGACTTGGGATTTCCAGCCCAAAAATCTCGGAGTACATCCACACAACATACATGAGCGTGGACCTCCAAGTGAACCGCAAGCGCCCCTGGGCTTGCTTGGGAGGCGTCCCGCGTGGCCTATCTCTTGGGCAGGTGCGGCTACCAGGCGGCCAGCTGCAACTGAGCCAAGAGGCTGGCAGAATCCTGCGTAGGTACTTTTGCCAGCGCGACAGTCACGAGCACGGAGCCGCCGTGGTGCGCCATGCGCCCCGCGAGTTACTCCGCTATGTGGCGCACCAGTTGCGTCCGACCTCGACAACTCCTTCCGTGCTACGGTGCAGAGGGGTGACGTCGAGCATCAATTTTCGCAGCCTCGGCTGCGTCCTCACATGTACAACCTGTGCAACAAACAAATCGTAAGCAAGTTTGAAATTCTTGAGAGGTGATTTTACCATGGCGCCGAAGGGTGCAATTTTTAACACCTCGCAGCAGGAATGCTGTCGATTTTCCGCTTCGAAATCGTTTGGAGCGCTCCAAACCAGCAAAGCGGTAGCAACGTCTGCGAAAACACTGAGGTATAGTCCTGTAGCTTGGCGGCGAAGGTTGTGTTTCTCATTCATCTGACTGACTGAGCTCAATTGAGGCTGGATTTTGCGGCCTTCTGTGTGATCAAGGCGATGACTGCTATGGGCTCAGGCAAAGTGGAAGAAGGCTCGTGTCTTTGCTTTGACATGTCCTTGTGCTCGAAGAATTCAATTGCTGCGCTGATTCTTCCATCTTGCTGCGCTGCGGGCCTTGTGAAGACTGACCAGCGGTCAGAACGATTCACTGCTGCAAGCTAAGTTGCGGGAGCTCCATTTTCCTTACAGGTCTACAAGCGCGCTCATGTGTTCAAGTTCCTTAATTATCAGAATGACAAGTCCTCTCAGGCTTCATCGGAGTCGTCGCCGCCAGCGCAGGACATGTCTGGGGCTACACAACACCACGACCCCCTGTAAGTCTTATCGGACCTGTTAGCTCTCTGACTGGGATATGAAGCCTTCGTCGCTATATTCGACACTGATTCGACACAGAATATACAGAAAACACCGAATAGAATGCGGGGAAGCTCTCGCCTTGAAACGATTTGATAATGAATGCCGCCAAGGACCTTAAAAGGGCTTGCCCGAGGCCTCCTCCCGAGCATGGCTTGGGCAAGGACGTAAAATAAATGGAACATCTGGCTATTGGCTGTTGGAAGCTTCGCAAATCCTACACCTGCCCGGCGCCTTTTGGGGTGCCGGGAGGGCTCCAAAATGGCACGCGGACAAGACCGAAAAGGTCGCTTACCAAAAAAATAGAACACCGCAGAGGCGGTGAGAGCCCCGAAAGGACCCCAAGAAAGCCCGTATAAAAGAACAGAGTGCCTTTGAAAGGCCACCGGAAAAAAGCTCCCGGCGCTTGGCCGGGAATTGGGACTTGCTCAGGAATGGTTCAATTTTTTAATCAAACCTTTTTCTCTTGTGTAGGCACAAAGGTCAAAAGGCTCAAGTGTTCGATTTACTTAAACCTCCTTGCCAGCTCAACCACAAGGCAGCTGACGACAACTCAAAAAAAATTGCGCTGCCAGCGCAGCGGCGTCCATGTCAAGTCCCACAGTTACACGGTGCTGCCCTAAGCTTGAATCCTATGAGGCACTGTTTTTACGTTTGGGGAATATTTGGCGAAATTCTAATGTGTCCGCTTTCGCAAACTACCAAAAGCCTCCAAGCCCCCGCGTCCACAGAGCCCGCGCGTTCCGTGCGGCACCGAAACCCTGCTTGGAAAGCCCAAAACCCCCCCACGCGAAAGCCCAAAACTCCCCCGCAGCCCCGAAAACCCAGCCCCGGCAAGCCCCAAACCTCTCCACGATCCAAAACGCTGCCGGTCCTGGAAACCGATTTCTCGGTGTAAGACTGCTGTGCTTCCAACCAGATTTCGCCAAGATTTTTGGTACACCTAGATTTCGCCGGCTTTGAATGGCGCCCGACAGGTCCTTCGAAAAAGTGTTGCTTAACTGGTTGGTTGATCAAAGGTTTAAGTAAACTGGCTTGAATTTCTACTGACGTCGCTTCTAATAATGAAAACCAGCTAGAAAATGCTGCGCTGGCGCACAAGGGCGCAGCCCTAAAAGTTTAGGGTTCAGGGATCAGGGTTTAGGGCTACTAAACCCGTAGCCTGCACTCCACATTGGGTTTGATATGGGTCAGGGATGGTGGGAAGTTTCGCACTAGAAATTTAAGGGTTCGGAGCTCTGCCAGTTACATGGTTCACGCCGCAGGGCGGGTTAATCCATGCTTAAGGGCTTGAGCTAGCCCAGAACCTGCGCGCCCTGACTCCAAACCCACGACCCAAAAGCCTAGCTAAGCCCTGAACCATAAACTTTGGGGTTTAGGGTTTAGGGTTTATGGTTTAGGGTTAGGGCATAGGCCGCCCACCTACTGTGGGTGGGCGGCACTTGAGGCCGCTTGCGATCCCGCACGCTACCCAGTACCGGAACACGTTTTTGCCGGGACCAGTCCTTACCCTAAGCTCCCAACCTGAGGTGAGGTAGGCCACCCAGGAGGGGCTAGCGATTTCTAGCGAGGGACCCGAAACCGTGCAGAGGGCCTGGCCTCTGGCCTCGGAGGGGCGTGGGTTGGGAGAGAACGGAAAAAGTAGACAGGCTTTCGCAGCTCATCGCCATAGTGCGATGCACTCGATACATCATTGTCGCAAGATACTCTCGCCTACGCGCTCAACCCCAGACCATGAGCCCGAAGCAACCCTAAACCCTAAACCCTACACCAGTGTTTCTAAAACCAGACGATTCCAAGGCGGCTACTCATCTGCTGGATGCCGTGGGTGCTGCGGCCGATGAGGTGCTTGTAGAAACAGGACGAGAGTTACTATCGCTTTCCTAAAATTGGTAGCACTGTCACTTTCCTAAAGTTCTTAGTAACATTCTTGTCAGTATAAGCAGTAGTATTGTTGTTTTCAGCAGGGCAGTTTCCATCTCCTCTGATGATTCTTGGCTTTGCCGTCTGTAGCTGTTGAAATACGTTCGTTGCTTTCCTTGGCCATCCTTGTTGTTATCATCATCCCTGAAACGCAAACACCAAAGCCTTAAACCATAGGTTTAGAGTGCGGGAGCTTTCGGGCGGTCCATCTGGGAGCTTAGCAAAATGGGAAACCCGAAGATAGCCTGAAGCAGTATACGGTTGATGGTACAAATCCTGCATTACCCATAATAAGGAATATACCATAATTCCCATAGTTTAGGGTCCTTAAGGTCATGCAGGATTTAGATCATCAACAGTAGGACCCCTCATTTTGGTACTTCTGGGTCAACAAAGCTGGCGTGGCGAGGCTTTCGTGTCTGTCTGCTTTTGCAGCAGTCCCGGACCTCCAGCCGAACCAAATGCATGGATGTATTTGGGACTTTCCGAAAATTAGGGTACCTTATTTTGGGGTCCTTATAATAAGGATCCTACTATTTAGGGTACTACATTAGGGTCCCATATTTTCGGAAACCCGCATTTAGCAAAACCTTCCCCTCTCTCCCCTCACCCTCCACGCGCCCCCGTGCCCCCGGTTTGGGGTTTTGGGTGCAGGCCTTCTTGGATTCGAGGGCAAGGGTGGCGGGACGCATTTTCAACCCGAAACTGCCCTGAACCCTAAATCTCAAATCCCTGAACTCAAGCCCCGAAACCCCTAAAGCCCTAAGTTGAGGAATCTACCTACTTAAACTATGGTAGAGCCCTTAAGGTATATTTCCTTAATTCAAGGAGCTTGGAAGGTCTGCGCCTTCAGCCCTAAACCCTAAACCCTCAAGAACAGGATAACTAGCCCCAGCCCAGCCCAGCCCAGCAGTCGGCAGCCGGGCAGCCAGCCCGAAATCAAAAAGCAAAAACAGCTTTCGCTCACAACTTTCGCTCCAAACTCCGGACCCAAACCTTATACAATTTGTATAAGCCCTAAACCCTGAACCCTGTACAATTTGTAAAAAAGCCTTAAACCCCAAGCCCGTAAACCCTGATACCTCAAGCCTGCAGGTGATCCACGCCGCGGCGACACGGGCTTGCGATCTGGGCAGGTCAGGGCCCCTAACCCTAAGCCCCAAACCCTAAACCCTATAAACCCCAAACCCTAAACCCTATAAGCCCTAAACCCTAAACCCTAAACCGCAAACCCTAAACCCCATAAGCCCTAAACCCTAAACCCTAAGCCCCAAACCCTAAATCCCTAAAACCCTAAACCCTATAAGCCCTAAACCCTAAACCCTAAACAGGGCCTTTGGCTCGACTGCAAGGTTTGGGCTTCGGGTTTCGGGGTTCGTTCAAGGGTTCAGGGTTTAGGGTTTGGGCTTAGTTAGGGTTTGGGCTTTAGGGGTTTAGGGGCTTTAGGGGTATAGGGCTTTTAGGTTTGTTTTTTAGGGGGTTAGGGGTTTAGGGCTTGGGCTTACGGTTTGGGGTCCCTTTAAGGCCTTCACAAACTTGCGCCGAAGAGATCCTGGGTTAAGTGAGCTCACGACGAACCGAAGCCTACAAATTTATAGGGCCTTCCGATTTTTTGAAAAGAAGATTCAGGCAACACCCTGCAGAAGCCTATGGAGCCCAAGTGCCGGCTGGATGTTGAAGCAAGCTCCTTCGAACCTTACCTTGGACCTTGGGTTTAGGGTTTGGGGTTTAGGGTTTAGGGACCCTAAAACCCTAAACCTAAACTCAAGTAGCTTGCCTGCCTGCTCAAGCTGCACCGCGAAGCTTAAAACCCCGAAAGCTCTAACGCGTGAGCTGCGGCGCCTACGGCCCTAAGGCGCTAAATCGTGGCAACCCAAACCCTGAACTCCGACTCCCAGAGCCTACTTGGAGGTTCGTGGGGCCTAGCAAGTACAGCTGTAAGTACCTCAACTGGGATCACAGCTAGTTAAAAGTAGAGCTACCTGTTACCTTACTTGTAATCCTAGTTCTAAGTTCCATGAACCGTTAAGTAATTCCCCACCCCAAGCTCTAAACTCCCAAACCCCAAACCCCACGAAACCGTTATAAACTCCCTGGAAGGACCGCTTCAAAACCTCTATGACAACCTGAAGAACCGTTGCAAAACTGGTATGACGCGCGGAACTCTTTATCAACTCTTGATGAGAACCCCGGGAAAATAACCCACACCAAAAGCAAAACCACAAAAAATTGCCCTAAACCCTAAACCCTAAACCCTAAGCCCTATCACGGAGCCTTGATCCACCTGTCGTAAGGCCTGCAAAGGGTCCCCAAAACCCCAAAGCCATGGAAGCTTATCGCTGTAGACCCGCTATGAGACCTGATTAAGAAAATCCCTCAAAGACCTATGTTTCTATCTTGCCTAAACCCCTAAACCCGAAACCCTAAACCCTTAAACCTTAAACCCTAAACCCCTAAAACCCCTAAAACCCCTAAAACCCCCCTTAAAACCCCTAAAACCCTAAGCCTTAAGATCTTTCCCCGCTGAAGCAAGGCAGTGGGCCCGAGCGGCCGATCTCCTCGCAGCCCAGCGCCGGCTGGGAGCGGAGCCGCCGCGCCAGCTCCTTAAAGGGCTCCCTTTAAGGGCTCCCTTTAAGGGTTTAGGGTTAAGGTTTAGGGCTCCCTTTAAGGGCTCCTTAAAGGGCTGCCTTTAAGGGTTTAGGGTTTAGGGTTTGGGGTTTAGGGTTTAAGGTTTAGGTTTAGGGTTTAGGGTTTAGGGCTCCCTTTAAGGGCTCCCTTTAAGGGTTTAGGGTTTAGGGTTTAGGGCTCCCTTTAAGGGCTCCCTTTAAAGGGTTTAGGGTTTAGGGCTCCCTTTAAGGGCTCCCTTTAAGGGCTCCCTAAAGGGCTCTATAGGGCTCGGCTGAGTTCAATCAGGGTTTTCGCGTTTCGGCGTTTAAGGTTCCGCCAGGGGTTTGGGGTTTAGCGTTTAGGCTCTAAGGGTTCCTTCAAGGGTTGCGGGTTTAGGTTTTAGGGTAGGTTCCTTTGTTTTCTTTTTCCGATCTTCCAAAATTTTTAAAAAGTCCGTTATTATTTAAAGAATAGACTTTAACCTATAGTAGGATCCAGAAAGTGATTTAAGGTGTATTCCTCGGTGAAGGGATTTTGGAAGATCTGAGAAACGAACCCAGCGGCTTGCAACACAACCCTAAACCCTGACGTCCCAAAGGTCCTTGAATGTCAACTCTCGAAAGTTCCCTGAAACCGAATTTTCCGAAACACGGGGAAACGCGCACTGCCAGATGTCTCTTGAATCTCAAATCTGCAAGCAAACCTGAAACCATGCGTCCTTCTGGCAACCCTCCAAGCCTAAACCCGGAGGTGGACGAGGAGGAGCAGGAGCAGCAGCAGGAGCAGGAGCAGGACAAAGAGGATGAGGCCGAGGCAAGAAGAAGTGGTCGTGGTAATGGCGGTGAAAGCAGCTGATGAGAGCTGATTCGGCACTGGTTCTCTGCAAGGAGGATGCGCAGCGGTGCAGCGTTGGGGGTCTGGGGACACCGCTCAATGACAAACGAGGTGGAACCCTAAACCCTAAACCCTGGTGGCTGGGGTGGGGATGTGACAAGCCGAAAGCTCGTCCCTGCAACCCGGTGGTTGTTACCGGAGCTGGGCCGTAGAGAAATGGGTAGTTCTCTAAATGAGGTCCCTTTTTGGCTCCCCAATATAGTGCGCTTTAAAAAAGGAGCCGAAAAGGGACCCTATTTTTGAGAACTACCCAAACGATCCCACAACCCTAGCCCTAAATCCTACTGTTACGGTTTTTTGTGCTATTTCCGTGTAAATCCGAGCTTGCGTCTCTATCTTCTTAAGCTTTTTGAGGCCTGCAAAAGCAGCCGTGCGGTTTAGGGTTGAATCTGGACTTAAAAGTTGCGGGTTTAGGATTTAGGTCTTGAGTTCGAGGGTTTAATTTGGGTTTAGGGAGTTGTGATCATGTTTGCCTTCCCTTGCTGTTGGTGCATCAGCCTTGCAGCAGCTGCATCACATCGCAAGTCTGGACTTTCGATCACAACACAAGCATAGCCAAGACAGGAGACTCTTTCTTCAATCCTCGTCAGTCCTTGAAGTCTTCATGTCCTAATGCCACAGTTGCAGTCCATATAAGCCTTGAAAGCCAGAAAAAGTCTCGTTCACCGGGTTCCGGGCTTCGACCAAGTTACAGCAAGCAGGGTGCAGGCGCCATGAGCGCAGACAAAGAGAAGTCGAGCGGTTGCAGCTCGCATGCTGAGAGGTTATTGTGATGGTCTCGACATGTAGTGGGCATCCGGCCCCCGCAGATGACATAAACCCACAAAGTCCCAACTTAGGGAGAAGAGTGATAATTCCAGTAGGAATCATCATGGTAATTACGGTGCCGATCCTTGCTAGCAGCACAAAATAGCCCTAAACCCTAAACGTTGATAGAGCCAAGTACCAAGTCCTTAAGAGGCATTTAAAAAACGTTGATAGCCGCCGAGGCCAACTCTGGACCGCAAATGCCGCAATCGGATCCCTCGCCCGGATCCATCTTTGGGGAAAGTCGCTGCAACAGCCCGGGGCCCCTGGGTTTAGGCTTCAGGGTTTAGGATTTATGTTTAGGCTTTAGGGGTTTAGAGAAAGGGTGCCGCATGTCTGCTGTTTGGTGTATGGCCTAGGACTTGCGGTGTACGACTTGTCGATTTGTGGTGCAGGATTATGGCTTAGGACTTGGGGGTGCGGAGTCCTGTTGGTCCAAGTTTGTACTAGCTCCATGTGATGGTTGAATCATCTTAAATGGGTTTAGGAGAAACATTACATAACGCGCCTTTTTGGTAGAGCTTAGGCCTAAAACCTAAAAGGGACAGGTTTGGTCGGCCGCCTTATATAGCATGGGTTGAGAGAGAAAGAAGGAAAAGCCTTCTACAGACAGGCTTTCGCAGCTCGCCATGGCACGATAAACTCCACACAGCCTTGGCCGCAAGATACCGTCGCTCGCCTACACGCCATTCCACAGCAAACCCCTAAACCTCAAACTCCTAGGCCATCAACCCCAAACCCCAAACCCCAAACCCTAAACCCTCAACGAACAATGCTACAGTAATTTCACCATCGCTTTTGTATGCCTTAACCCTTTAAGCTTCAAATACCCCAAACCCCAAATGCCCCAAAAGCCCCAAAAGCCCCAAAAGCCCTAAACCGCCTGAACTCAGCCATGCGATCTCTAAACCCCCTAAACACCCCATACAGGAATAAAATCCATAGAGGAGCCCTAAGCCGTAACCCGAAGCCAGAAAACCCTAAACCCTAGACCCTTAACCCCTAAGCCGTTTCCTTAAACCAGAAAACCTTAAACCCCAAAGGAACCCCAGAACTAACAACAAAAACCGAAACCCCACACCCCTTACCCTTAAATAAAGGGAACCCCATATCCTAAACTCTAAACCCTAAAAGGGTCCCCAGAACTAAAAGACCCCAGACCCCACCCCAAAGTTTCTGAGACCGCCCCTGCTTCCCAGGCTCGAGACCATGGCCCTGGCCTCGTGATTTTTGGGGTTTCTTCAGGGGTTTTGGGTTTTAGGGTTTAGGGTTTGAGAGTTAGGGGTTTAATTTAGGTCGCTACAATAGGGATCTATAATAAATAATGGGGTTTCCTTGTTATGGTAGCTTATATTAACTCCCTTAACAAGAACCCAGTAATGGGTTGCTGAAAGGGTTCCGTAAAGGGCTCCGTAAGGGGGTAATATGGGATTGAGGGTTTAGGGTTTAGGGCTTTCGGGGCTCTTGTTAGAGGGAGAGACATAGAGTTTAGTGACGTGATGCTAACCCGTAAACCCTTTACTGGGTTCCCCAGTAGTGCCAGTTTTATGTTGGGATCTCCTTACCTAAACCGAATGTTAAGGAAAGGGGCAACCTTATTCTTCAGGGGCTACTGGGACCTCGTGTTTAGGACTCGGGGTTTAGGATTTTAGAGATTTAGAGGGTTCAGAGTTTAGGGCTAGGGTTCAGGGTTTCAGAGCCCTTCAAGGAACCCCTTAGGAGGAACCCGGTAGCTCTCTTAAGAGAACCTGTAAAGGAACACTCAGAGAACCCTTTGCAGGAACCTTTAAAGGAGTTCGTGCCCTTGACGGAACCTTTACCGGAGTCCTTCCAGGAATCCTCCTCCCAAAACCGGCGCCACGATTCCTTTATCGAGATCCTCTGAACCTCACGAGCGCCCTTGAATCACCAGAACTTGCCTGAAAGCCCCACTTAGGACTTAGTAACGAAGGTTATACGCTTATACATGTTATAAGCAAAGCAACCATACTTAATTATCCCGAGTAAGGCATGCTTAGCCTTACTCACTAAGTCAACAGCTTGGTGCAACTCAAATCCAGCGAATGTAAGCAATTTATTGGCAAGAATATCTTTTATCCTGCATAGATATTTATTGTATGATATACCCATGACCAAAGATTGCGTCTTGAAGGAAGTCACAATGCGAGTGGACGTTGTCTAGGAAACAGCACCTGCTTTCAAAATGTCGCTTACCGTGGAAGTCGGACTACTCAGTGGCAGAACGGCTACTGTGGAAGCCGGCTTAGATGAAGAGGTAAATGTCTTAACACGTCGAGCACAGACCGTCTTCGGAGTCGGGAAAGGGCGGCTCCTGGACTCATCCAGAAATGTTGTAGATGCGCGTCTGCCAATCAGGGAAGCCGAAGTTCAGACTGGCGACTCCCTCACATTGCACATAAATCCAATTCAACTTCAAGGTTCTAGAGACCATGGCTCCGGCGCTTTTGCTGCCATTCTTGGCGACGGATCTGTCGTGACATGGGGTGATGCTAACTTTGGTGGTGACAATAGCGCTGTGCAGGATCAGCTGACGAATGTGCAGCAGATCCAAGCCTCTAAGAGCGCTTTTGCTGCCATTCTTGGCGATGGATCCGTCGTGACATGGGGTTATGTTGACTTTGGTGGTGACAGTACTGCTGTGCAGGCTCAGCTGACGAATGTGCAGCACATCCAAGCCTCTAAGGGCGCTTTTGCTGCCATTCTTGGCGATGGATCTGTCGTAACATGGGGTGATGCTGACTATGGTGGTGACAGTACTGCTGTGCAAGATCATCTGACGAATGTGCAACAGATCCAAGCCAATGACACTGCTTTTGCTGCCATTCTTGGCGATGGATCCGTCGTAACATGGGGTTATGCTGACTATGATCAGCTGACGAATGTGCAGCACATCCAAGCCACTGACACTGCTTTTGCTGCCATTCTTGGCGATGGATCCGTCGTGACATGGGGTGAAGCTGACTATGGTGGTGACAGTACTGCTGTGCAGGATCAGCTGACGAATGTGCAGCAGATCCAAGCCTCTAAGAGCGCTTTTGCTGCCATTCTTGGCGATGGATCCGTCGTGACATGGGGTTATGTTGACTTTGGTGGTGACAGTACTGCTGTGCAGGCTCAGCTGACGAATGTGCAGCACATCCAAGCCTCTAAGGGTGCTTTTGCTGCCATTCTTGGTGATGGATCTGTCGTGACATGGGGTTTTGCTCCTTATGGTGGTGACAGTACTGCTGTGAAGGATCAGCTGAAGAATGTGCAACAAATCCAAGCCAATGACACTGCTTTTGCTGCCATTCTTGGCGATGGATCCGTCGTAACATGGGGTGAAGCTGACTATGGTGGTGACAGTACTGCTGTGCAGGATCAGCTGACGAATGTGCAGCACATCCAAGCCACTGACACTGCTTTTGCTGCCATTCTTGGCGATGGATCCGTCGTGGCCTGGGGTCATGCTCCCTCTAAGCGTGCCGTGAATAAGCCCTGCAAAAAGGACAACAACACTTGAAATCTCAGGAATGCGAGACCTGTGGACCCTAAGTTAAACGGATTAGGGTTTAGGGTTTAGGTAAACCCTAAACCCTAAACCCTAAAAAGGACATCATGTTAAGGCGCCCGCAGTCTACTAACGCCTTGTAACACCATTCTAGAGCTCCTTCTAGGAGCCTTAAACCCTTAACCCTTAACCCTAAACCCTGAACCCTAAACTCTAAACCCTGAACCCTAAACCCTTTAGAGGGCACCCTTCAAGGGAACCCTCTTCCAAACGTTAAGGCTTCAGATTGCCCGGAAGGCCCTGGAGCCCTCCTAAAGCAAAGCCTTAGGATTCTATTGGGGCTTTAAAAATTACGGGGCTTCAGGGGTATAGGGCTTTTAGGGTTTTTTTAGGGGTTAGGGGTTTAGGGTTTTACAGGTTAGGGGTAAGGGGTTTAGGGGTTTAGGGTTATTTATGGTTGAGGGAGGCAACCTTCAGACCTTTAAGATATCGAGACCGAATTTTCTGTAGGGTCCAACAAATTTTATAGTAGGGTTAACAATAAGAGACTAGGTCATGGTACGTAGTTTAAGGTATCATTGATAAATAAAGCTTTAAACCCTAAAGCCTGTAGCCGAAGGAGCATTCATGAAGTCAGGGGTTTTGGAGTCTTTCCGGGGAACTCGATTCATTTTCGAGTGTGACGGTTCTGTTGAAAGGGCTTTGAAGTGCTTTGTTGGATTATAGCTTAGAGGCCTGATCAATCAACCGTGCCGCCTTTGTGGAACAGAACATGTAAGATCCCTAAACCCTAAACCCTAAACCCTAAACCCTAAACCCTAAACCGTTTCCTTCAGGGCGCAGGTTCGGTCTGGAAACCGCATTAGCACCGCTCATGTAGAGCAGTGGATAAAGGTGATTGCCGGCCCGAGCGCAGCGCCCCTGCCCGACGTGCAGCACTCGGGAATCGTGCCGGTTTGGAGTCTCATGTAGCCCTCATACGGTTGATGATATAGATCTGCAGTACTCTTAAAAAAGGATTATACCATAGTTCCCATAGTTTAGGGTCCTTAAGGTAATGCAGGATTTATATCATCAACAGTATCCTACAACTCCAAAAAAAAAAGACCCTAAACGCAACACAGCCGAATCCTCAAAACTTCAAAACCCGCAAGAGTCCCGAAACTTGAGCGTCCCAGAAACCTCAATGTCGAAAGACTAACCCTAAATCCTAGACCCTACAGTGTCGAGATAGAACCCGTACGAGAACAATGAAACCGCGGCAGGAAACGCATAAGGAACACCATCATAAGCCTCATCTAAACACCTATCAAGCCTTATGAGCCCTTGAACCAACCCTAACCCTTAAAACCGTAACCCCAAGCCCTAGAACGCTAAACCTTAAACGACCCTAAAACCCTAAAGCCCTAGAGCCCTAAACCCTAATCAAGTCTAAACCCTAAAACCGTAAAGCCCTAGAGCCCTAAACCCTGGACACCCGTGAACCCCAAAACCCTAAAGCCCTAGAACAGCCCTAAACCCTAAAACCCTAAAGCCCTAGAACCCAAGACCCTAAACTACCCTAAACCCTAAAGCCCAAAACCCTCAACCGTCAATCGATCCCTTTGAAGAAGCCCTTGTAGTAACCTTTGTAAAGCAACCCTAATCGATCCCTTTAAAGCAGAACTTGAGGTGGGACCCAAAACCCTAAAGGCCTGGAGCCCTAAACTCTAAACCCCTCAACCCTTAACAACCTAAATCCCGAATCTCTAAAACCCCAAGCCCCAAACCCTATACCCCCAAACCCTAAACCCCCAAACCCCTCAACCCTAAAACCCTAACCCTAAACCCCTAAAGCCCGAAACCCTAAAACCCTAACCCTAAACCCCTAAACCCCGAAAGCCTTAAAACCCTAAACCCCTAAACCCCGAAAGCCTTAAAACCCTAAACCCTAAACCCTTAAACACCAAAAAACCGAAACCCCAAAACCCTAAACCATAAAACCCGAAACCCCAAAACCTGAACCCTAAAACCCTAAACCCCGAAACCCTAAACCTCTAAAACCCCGAAACCCTAAAGCCCTAACCCTAAACCCCCAAACCCCGAAACCCTAAAACCCTAAACCCCCAAACCCCGAAACCCTAAAAACCGCAAACCCTAAAACCCTAAACCCTAAAACCCTAAACTGAACCCCTAAACCCCTAAAGCCCTGAACCCTAAAACCCCTAAACCCCTAAACCCCTAAACTCCCAAACCCCTAAACTCCTAGAGCCCTAAACCCTAAACCC
>CAJNJA010005205.1:762-17928 GCA_905231915.1 Symbiodinium necroappetens
GGGCTTCTCCTAAACCCTAAACCCTAAACCCCAGATACCCTCGCGGGCAACATGCCGGCGAGACTCCGCTGAGGCGATCTGCGCCAGACTTGCCTCGGCCGTAGGGCCCGAGGGGTCCATGTCTCCATGTGTACCGTCTAGGATGAGAGTCCCTAAATCACTTAGCTGCTAGCTCAAGGCTGAAAATCCTAGAATTACGATGCCATAACCTGCTGCAGTTTAGGGTTTGGAACAACAGATAGCCCTAGGCCCCAAAGGGGTTTCGAGATGTCAGTTTTACGAGCAATGTGTATGTGAACATGGGCATATGGACGCCAAAGGCAGCAGAACCTGTCGGGAGAAGATGTTGCGATTTCACTAATGCCTGAGCGTGCGTACAAACGCAAAACCCAACTTCTATCTCCCAAACCCTACACCACAAGTCCAAAGCCTTGTTCATGAAATCTTATACGGCTTAGGCATCAACACGTATGCAGGGTTCGAGATCCCAGGCTACAGCTCCTCCAGCTCATAAAGGCTCTTCGTTGGGTGGAGGCCATATATGGGTTAAACCCTAAAGATTCCTAATGTCTAAACCCAACAAGACCCGAAAGGCGAAGCCCCTGGTAGCACGGCCTCCGTGACATCTGCCCAGTACAGAAAGAGCGGCCTCAACGTCACAGCTCTTGGGCTCAGAACTCGAACCGCAAGATCTAAGCATCGGGGATCGGGGTGCTGCTAAACCCTAAACCTTAAACCCTAAACCCTAATGCTTCAAATGAAGAGTCTGGGGCTGTTGAAGACCAGGCCCGGAACTCAAGAGCCCAGCAAAATGGAAGCCATGCACCCCCTGTGACCCCCAATTCCACACTACCTTCAAGCTCTGAACCGGGTAGTCATAAGTGGGGGCTTATAAGTCCCCTGATATGGGTTATGAGTATAGTTACCACCCAGATGGTTTGGGCTTCTGCCATGAGTCTGAAGTAGAGGACACCGGAAACACTATTACAAGGCGACCTGCAGCAACGCAACTGCCTGGTCATCCGGCACCCTCATCATGAACCCTCCCGAAGCCCTCAAACCAATAATCTGTGGATGGTTTGTGAATGCCCGTGTGCAGGCTTGTGGCTTGATGTCGCAGGTAACAGCTTAGGGCAACTGCAAGTCACTTGACAAGATGTAGCATAAACAGCTACACGAGGCTGACTTAACAGACATGTGCTTTGGCATCAAAAATTCGACTCGCGAGGGTTCATGGTCGCTGTGTTCGTCTCCCCTCAGAAGCTCTACTCTTTTGCAGGGTATGAGCCCAACGCTAGCGCCGAAGATGGAGGGTGAGCAACATGGTCCGAACTATGGTACCTTGAGCGAAGCTGGGGAAGCAACCAGCGTTATGAATGGTGGGGCGAGAACTGTTGAGCAGGCAGATGACCAAGGTGACAGCAGAGGCGAAGTTACTACTACAAGTGGTGTGGATGACGTGACTGGAACAACCGCACATGGGCGCGACGTTTTAACCACGACTGCACCAGTACGTAACGTTCAACGCGAAGCTGCGGAAACCGGGTCATTGCAGCCGTCAGCCTCACAGCGATCCGAGACGGAGACGTACCAGGCCCCTACACTGGAGCATATCCAGCAACCGCCAATGGCGAGTGATCATGTGGAGCAAGTTCGCCGACAGGTTTTCATGGGTGGATATGATTTCTCCCCACCGGAGGAGCTTCCGGAAAGCAACCCTGGCAGACCAGGGCAGGCCTCTGGTCAAGCTATGTGGCTGGTGAAACTTGGTGAGTTTGTACAGAAACGGATTACTCAAGCTGGAGCAGTGGTATCGCCACTGTTGGAGTCGCGGAATCGATCGTCTACTCAGGCTGCGGGTTTAACCCCGCCAGCGAGCTGGTCTGGTCAGCAGGCTACGTCTACGAGGCTCTTTTCTCCTGCGGCCGAGAGACAGATGCAACAATGGATTCAGCGTGCTCCATTGCTTCATGGACCTCCGCCTCAACCTCAACATGAGAGTGGATCTTCAACCAGCTCGGTGACACAAGAACAGATACTGTCTGAGGTACAGCGACGAGTGCGCCAGGAGATGAGTGAGTTTGCTGAAAGACAGAGTCTCTTGATGTCCGAGAACGACCAGTTGAAAGAAATGCTTGCAAGGCTGTTGCAGGCTCAAGGAGCGGGAGACAGCGAAGGGCCAGTGTCTGGAAGATCTTTTGGACAGCAAGGAGGAGGACCTTTTGGACCTGAGCTTGCGAGAATTCCAGAAGATCCAGGCAGGGACTCCGGGGGTACTCGGGGCAATCTCGCTGAGCCTCAACCTCTCTTTGATGAACCTGTTCGTGATCTGGCTGTTCAACAAGGAAGCTACGGTGTACTCGGAAGTGATGGTCTTCCAGTAAGACCTTGTGAAGGACAGCTTCGTCTACCACCTGGATTACAAGGCCCTCAGCAGCAGGAGCAAGGAAACCGACTGGAGCCGGAGGCTAATGAAGCTTCTAGGACTGACGAGGTTGGTGCTCTACCTGGAGTGCGATCTAGGGTGTTTTTTGGTGGAGCCTCAACGGTTCCAACGGCCTCAATGGGCCCAGCTTTGGGAGCGACTTCGGCTCCAGCGGCCTCGATGGGCCAAACATGGGGAGCTGCTACAGCTCCAACGGCTTCGATGGGCCATGCATGGGGGCCTACACATGGTTCCACCACTTCGGCATCTTATGCAGCCAATGTTCCTACGGAAATGCCACCTCGCTCAACTTCTGCATCGACCTCATGGCCAGTGACTCAGCCTGGGGCCCCAGCGCCTGCATCCTCAGGATTGCCAACGAGTGGCTCCGCTACCAAGGGTCCTTTGGATATCTTGGTCCAGGGGTTGACACAGCTGCAGCAGGCCTGTCTCGGGAAACCAGAAGGTGATCTGAAAGGCTCAGCAGAGCTTCCATCTATGCCAGAGGTGGGTGCTGATGCGGCAGTTGAGTTTTCGGACTGGATCTATGAGGCGGAGCAGGTGATTGGAAGTCTGTCAGACAAGGCTGCATTGTGGTTTTCCGCATGTTTGGAAGTGGCGAGGAATACTTATGATCAGTACGTTGTGTCTTCTCCATTGCAGAGATTGTCTTTGACCCCGCTTATACCGGATGAGCTTCGTGATCCCCGATGGTCACGATTGGAGAAGAAGGTCACTATGATGCGGTTGGCCGCTATGTGCAAGCCAGCGAAGGATGAGGTGATCACGCATCGAATCTCAACGGTGCCTTCCCTGTTGTATAGGCTGTTTGTTCTTTATCAACCAGGTGGCTCTGCAGAGCGAGGAACTATCTTGCGCCACCTGGAAGGACATTCTGCGGGGAACGATGTGTACCAGTGCATCACAGCGCTACGAAAATGGCGCCCTTATCTTCAGCGTGCAGAGGATATCGGCATCTCGGTGCCCGACGGCTCGGTCCTTTTGAGGGGGGTCGAGGCCATCACAGCTCAGACTCTTGAAGCCCTTCCAGATGTAAAGTTTCGCGTCGCTCTTGCCAAAAATGACCTACAGCTCCACAGTCGCCCGGAGGCGGACTCGGTCATCCGTTTTTCTAATGCGATCATGGCTGAACTTCAGACAGCAGCGCCGGTGAGAAAACCAGTGAGCACACCAGAACCGGCAAGGCTCAAGAACATCAATGCGACCGAGACTCCTGGAACCTCTTCTCCCTCCTCGAAGGCCAAGGCCAAGGCGAGCATTCCATGCAAGTTCTTTCTCACGGAGACCGGATGCTCACGGGGTGCAAGCTGTGGCTATTCCCACCAGTTTACGAAGAAGGAGAAGGCTGGGAGATGTTGGACCTGTGGTAGTACCCAACACTTGAGCTCTACGTGTACGTCTAAGAAGGGTGGGAACAGCCCTTCCAAGGATCCCAAGACCGGCCCAAGGGGGCAACCGCCCAAGGGTCCAGCAGTGTCTCAGCTTGCTGCCGTAGCCGCTTCTGCCTCGGGTGCCTCTTCTGCACTTGATACTTCTTCGTTGGACTCGTCGTCGCTTCCCTCTACTTCGAGTTCGTCTGTCCCTGGACCCTCGATTTCGGAGGTGGTAGCTGCTAATGTTGGAGATACAGAGGCACAGATGAAGCAGCTCCTCGAGGAAGCCAATGCCATGATGAAGGAGATGAGAAAGTTGAAGATGTTGGCACTATCTTCCACCGAGGTTGAAAACAATGCGGCGGCGAGGAGATGTGGGCCTATGACGGGACGAACGGGATTGCTGGACTCGGGGGCCTCACATCCTTTCCGTTCGGCGTCTTCAGATGAGCTGCAGGAAGCGACCCGTGTCAAGGTCCAACTGGCGAACGGGTCGGAAGTGACATTGGCGCAAAACAAGGCCGGGACGCTTCTGGCCTCCACGCCCAAGGACGGGGATGAGCTTTCACCGATTGTGCCGCTGGGAAGTCTAGTCAGCGAGCTAGGCTGTGACTTAGTTTGGACCCGCCGACGTGGATTGGAAATTCGCCACCCGCAGCACGGGCTAATCAAGCCTCGCATCGTGGGGCAGTGCCCAGTCATTGGCGAGTCGCGGGCGCTTGACTTTATACGTGAAATGGAGGAGCGCAAACTTGAGAAGCTTGTTGAGTCTACCCGAACCACGGCAAGAAGCCTTTGGCTTTGGGATCAGGCGACTTCATGGTCTGGACACCTACAAGATTTCCTCGAGAATGGAACGAGGGCCTCACAGATGCAAGCGCTAAGTGCTGAAGATTCCCCGTTCAAGATCCTCAGCGACAGCGAGAAGTCCGCAGTTGCAGAGGGGGCGGAGTTGGACGAAAAGGCGGGCTGGAACTACTTGAAGGCGATCCCTTGCTCTAGGCAGAAGCGAAAGCGCCTGATGTACATGCCGTGGGTTATTCATTTATTTGCTGGTGAGGGCAAGAATGTTGACCCGGTGTTCAAAGAGTTGGAGGATTCCAGAGTTCTTGTGGAGATAGACATTGCGAAGTCCATGGCTTTTGATCTGTTCAAGGTCTCGGGTGTCTACAGGGCTCTACTTTGGGCGGCCGCTACGGGACGAGTTGATGGGATACTTGGAGCCCCTCCGTGTCGGAAGGAAGGTGATTCAGTGCTCCTGTTGAAGCAGATGTGGCTGTTTACAGTTGCAAAGGCTGCCCGTGCCATGACTGCCGAACAGCCGGTGTTCATGATGATGGAAGGTGCCAGGCTTCTACGGGATGTTCACTCCGATGACTATGTGAGGTGGCCCTCAATCCGAAAGGCCTGGGATGGACTGCTTGAAGCTCTGTGTCTGGAAGAGTTGAGCCCGAACATCGTGACCAACTTGCAACTAGGAGATCCTGTTCCTGATTGTGGGGATTGTTCGAGAAGGTGGACTGAACCCTTCAAGCTTTTGGTGAAGCAGGCTGTGCATCTTTGGGACGCGAATCCTGAAGGATTGCAGGTGATGAAATGGATGAAGAAGTTGGCTTCAGGGGATCCAGATTACCTTCAGGGCTTTACGGAGAAGGAGCTGGAGATGTGGAAGAACCACGTGCAGAACAACCACAGGCCGTTTCATCGGCGATGTCGTACCTGTGTGGTCAGCAAGGGTACAGGCCGCATCCATCGGCGAGTACGTCATCCAGATGTTCACTGTCTGAGTTTAGACATCATGGGACCTTTCAGGGTGAAGTCTGGTGACCCAAATCACCGGGATTATCGATACATGCTTGTTGGCACCTACACGATGCCGAGGATGAGCGGGGATTCGGAGGAGGATACGCCCTCATCACCTGACCCTGAGAATGTTCCGCAGGCTGCCTTTGAAGATGAGCAGGCTGATGGTCCTGGTGAACGTGAAGAACAATCTCAAGAACCACCTCTAGTTGAAGAAGAATGGGATGAACTGGACCCAGTGGAGCTACAAAAGGAAGCTCGTGGAGATCCAACTGGTGACCTCAAAGGCCTCACTGAGGAGGAGTTCGAGAAGATTTTCAGTGAAGTGGGCAAACCCTATGATGTTCAGGTGATTTATGTCTCTATGCCACTTCGCGGAAGGACCTCAGCAAGAGTGCAAAGTGCAGTGCAGGAGATCTTCTTGAAGTTGAGAAGCGAGGGCCTTCAGATTACAAGGGTGCACGCTGATCGTGCGCGTGAGTTCAGAACGGAGTCCTTGAAACGATGGGTTCTTCAACATGGTGCCTTTATGACGTTCACTGAAGGCCAGGCCCCTCAACAGAACGGTAGAGCTGAAGCTGCTGTTCGGTGGCTAAAGGGTGAAATCAGGATGCTTTTGCAGGCTTCTGGATTGCCTAAGGCGTGCTGGGCAATGGCTGGGAACTATGCAACAGCTTGGCAAAGAGCGAAGGCTCTTGGAACTCCAGAGCCTCCATTACCTTTTGGGACCGATGTGCATATTCGAGCCAAAGTTTATGGCACTGGACAGCGGTACGACCTTGACAGTCGATGGAGAAAAGGTACCTATGTCGGGCCCAGCTTTGATGTTCGAGGAGGTCATGTTATCAAGTTTCCAGACAACACATACACAACGACGAAACACCTGAGGCCGAACCTGGTGAATTCTGACGGCCTCGTGGACCTTGGTACACATGAAGCCCTTATTCCTTTGCCCCCAAGAAGATTGAGGAGGAAATCCACAGTGGATGAAGAGCCAATGGCATCACAGGAGGAGAATGTGGGACCTTATGATCCTGAGCATGCAGCTGAACGGTATGCAGCTGGTTTGCTGGAGGAGGATGAACTGGTACAGGACCAGATTGAAATCTTGGTCCACCTCCTGCCATCTGTGACGGAAATCCCAAGGCGTTTTGGGGAGCAAGAAACCGATAGCAAGATTTGGGCCGCTGGAGCTTTTGTTCATGGTGGCGTTGCGGGAGTGAAGAGAGCAACAACTACGTTTCCGCTTTCCACCAAGGTGATTGTGAAGTACGTGAAGCAGATCGCGCCGGATCTCAAGTTCAATGCAGTAACTGTAAACGTCAATGTGAAGGCGCGGGAGCACAAGGATGTTCACAACGTGGGCACATCTATGATCACGGCGGTGTCCCACTTCAAAGGAGGTGGACTGGATGTGATAGATGATGGTAACGTTCGAAGGTTGGAGTTGGGGGCTGGACCATGCTTTTTCGACCCACACAACAAGCATTCAACGGTACCCTGGACGGAAGGGAATAGAGCTGTGTTGCTGGCATATTCCATTCGAGATAGTGGAAAGTTGACACAGGACAAGATTGACCTTCTGACCGATTTGGGTTTCTGCTGGATTCCACATTTGTCGGCGACCGAACGAGCTGATGAAAGGCCAGTGTTATCAGCATTGAACGTCAATCTGTTGGTATCAGATTCAGAACGTGATCTACCACCACCTGGTCCCTCAGATTCAGGACGTGATCTACCACCACCTGGTCCCTCAGATTCAGAACGTGATCTACCACCACCTGGTCCCTCAGATTCAGGACGTGATCTACCACCACCTGGTCCCTCAGATTCAGGACGTGATCTACCACCACCAAAAGGGGTTTCGACTACAGGGCCATTGGATGGAAGTGGTTTTCTTCATGTTTCCCAAGACATGGATATAGCCATACAGGACCTCGAGGAGAAGGCCGAGAGACTGCGAAATCTACTTGAGGAGGAGGAAATCCTTATGGAGCAGTATAGCAGAATCGGGTCCGAGTCAAGGGAACATCTGGAAAGTACAAGGAATCAGGTCAGCGAGTTCCTGGACTACATCCATGAGGAGTTGATCGGGTTGGAAAAGGTGCGGACGGCAGCATGTTTGAGCTCGATGACCAAGGGTTCTTCTGCAAGGACTGGTGAGGCTGGGAGTGAGGATGTAGATTACGAAAAGCTCCTCGATGAGTTGGAGGAAGACCTCAAAGTTGTGCATACGGTTCCGATTATTCAGGTCAAGAGGGTCCTGGACAGGTGGGTGGGTTCCATCAAGAAAGAAGTGGAGAACTTGTTTGCTTCGAACACGCTGCGCAAAGTTACAGTTGAAGAAGCGAAACAGCTGGAAAAATCAGGTCAGGTTGTGTTCGCACCTTCAAAGTGCGTCTTCACGCTTAAACCTCCTCAGGAGCCTGGTCGTCGAGCCAAGCGCAAGTGTCGCTTAGTGATATGTGGGAATTACGTGGAAAGAGATCGAGACGGACCTGAGGACCTCTACGCGGCCGGAACTTCCTCGGATTCCCTAAGGTTGTCTCTGGTGATAGCAGCTATTCGTGGGTGGTTGGCTGCAGTCAGTGACGTGACAGGAGCATTTTTGCTCGCAACCTGGCCCGAAGGAAAGACCCGCTACGGCATTTTTCCCCCTAAGGTGGTCCGCGATGCTGGATTCGGAGAAGGGGAAGCATGGATCATAGAAAGGCCAATCTATGGCTTGAGGGAGAGCCCCAAGATTTGGAGCGATTTCAGGAACAAGAGGCTTCGCAGTGCTCGGATACGGCATGATGATGTCGTTCTTATCTTACGACCGACCATCGTTGAGCCTGAGCTGTGGATGATCTTGTGCGAAGTTACTGGAACGCTTCATGGCTTGATGGTTCTCTACGTCGACGACATATTGTATTTGAGCACCAAGGAGGTGATTGCTGCGATCCACAAGTTCGTGACTGCAGAGTGGCCTACCTCCCCTCTTGAGTGGATCAACGACGAGAAAGCAGTGCGGTACTTAGGAGTCGAGATTCACCGTGTACCTCGTGTGGATGGACAAGGAAATCAATACCATGTGTATACTGTCGGACAGGCTGCGTATGTTCAAGATCTTTTACGAAGCCATGATATGCAAGATGTGCATCCTACACAGCTGCCGGTTCCGAGAGAATGGGTTGAGGAAGCTGAAGCTTCAGACGAGGTTGAGGAGGGCTTCACGGAGGACACCCTACGCCAAGCCCAACGAGTAGTTGGGGAAGGCCTTTGGCTTTCCACCCGGGCTAGACCCGACATCTTGTATGTGATCAATCACTTGGCGTCCCTTGTAGCGAAACGACCGGAATATGTTCTTCGAGTTGGAAGGAGACTTTTGGCCTATTTGGCGGGGACACAGGACTTGCGCCTACAGCTCGGAGGGCCTCATGGTGATGATCGTACGGTAACTTGCTATGCTGACGCAAGTTATGCGCCATTTGGAAAGCGGTCGTTCGGGGCAGCGGTCATATGCCTACATGGATCCCCCATCTCGTGGAAAGCAGGCCGTCAATCGTTTGTTACATTGTCGGTTATGGAAGCAGAACTGTATGCTGCTACACAGGGCTGTTTGCTGTTGGAAGGGGTATACGCCTTGGCTAATGAGGTGCTTCCAGGACTGTATCACAGGGTCTTGGCGGTGGACAACACCAGCGCCGTCGCCATGCTAACAGGCGGTCATGGATCTCAACGGACGAGACATCTTAAAATCAGGGCGAACTACGTCAGGGAAGCAGTGGAGCAGGGATGGTTGGTTGTACGACATGTAGAAGGGGATCAACAACTTGCAGATTTGGCAACGAAATTGCAACCTCGACTACGTCTTCAACAACTACTTCGGCTTTGGAACTTCACAGGCAGCTGTATAAGCAGTGTTTTGATGACAATGCAGACCAGGGTGTTGATGATCCTTGCTACATTGGCGTCTTTGGTGTGCCCCACTCGAGCAGGGAGTCCGACTGAGGTGAAGGATCCAGTACCTGTGGCTTCTTGGGATGAACTCCTGGTTTTTGTCATGGTGATCGCATTGATCGCAGTTGGTGTTTGGGAGCTTGTTAAGTATGTATCCAAGATGATGTGGAAGCGGATGAAAACGGCCAAGAAGGCTAAGAAGATACAGAGGTTTGGAGACTTTGCTACGGAAGTGGCTCGACAAGAAATTCGCTCACAAGAAGTAATGAGGTCAAGACAGCCTCAGAGTGGATTTGTCGAGGTCACCGAACGAACCCCGACTTCATTCATGGAGCAAGAGCAACATCAAGAACTTTCGACCCCTACCTTGCGACAGAGGTCCTCCAGGATGAGTTTTACTCCTTCGCCTACCCAGTCTTCGTCGAGTTTCTCAGTTACCAGGACGTTCAATGAAGATCCTGTTGAAAGGCAGCGCGTCGCGGCGGACATGCTGAACCTAATGACTGTTGAGGAGCTGAAGACTGGATTACGATGCGAGGGCTGTCCGGTCTCGGGCAACAAGGCTGATCTTTCGAGAAGGTTGGCAGAGTGTTTGAAGTCGAGCCCGGACCATGATGAACGAGATCTGCCGACTATGAAGCAAATGAAGTATGTTCTATGGCTTTACCGTGCAAGAAGCTTGTCAGGCAGATGCAAACTCGTTTGGGCGGATGTGAACACAAAAAGCAGGATTTCTGGATGGATTGCACTCTGGAAGTCTGCATAAAGGGCTCACCATGATGTGTGAGTTTCGGGATTTTCTCGTTAAAATTGGCAAAATGCCGTTCCTGGCTTTTAAATGCCGGAAGGAAACCATCAAAGGTGTGCCTGAGAAGCTGAAAGCTCTAGGCAAGGAGGAGTGTGGATGGTTTGTGAATGCCCGTGTGCAGGCTTGTGGCTTGATGTCGCAGGTAACAGCTTAGGGCAACTGCAAGTCACTTGACAAGATGTAGCATAAACAGCTACACGAGGCTGACTTAACAGACATGTGCTTTGGCATCAAAAATTCGACTCGCGAGGGTTCATGGTCGCTGTGTTCGTCTCCCCTCAGAAGCTCTACTCTTTTGCATAATCCTAAACCCAACCCTTCAAACAATCGAAACAGCAAAATGAGTACAAACTGCTAGGTCCCTGGCCTTGTAGCTCGAAGCCCCTACAAGTAAAGCGGCTCAAAGCATGCCCGTTTTGGGCTTGGGAACTGCGAAGATATCCGCGATTTCTCGAGACCTTACCCCCTTAGCCTGGCCCTATAATCCAAAGTCCCTCAACGCTATACTTTACCCGCACGCCAAAACCATACCTTTACCTTCTTCTGGGTTCTATCACGGCTGTCTTTTGTATTGCTTTACAAATCTAAACAGCTAACAAGATCGGCTTTGGGCGTGCTGCAGGTAATTCCTAAAGCCGTAAACATCCGCAGAACCTTATTCTTTCCGTCTTCCTCCGTCGAACCCAAACCTAAATCAACAAACCGCCGAAGCCACAAACCCCAAAGCCCTTGTTGTGGATCCCAAACCTATTATTAACTTTATGGTTACACCCATAATTTGGGGGGACGTTGGCGGCCAGAACTGAACATTCTGTACGGGCTGGTGCTACCAGCAAACCCTGCACACTTCTAAAACTCCATAAAAGCCCCACCCCGAACTTCCCAAAACCCACAAACTTCGCAAAACCCTTCCCTAAGCCCCTTATACCCCATTATACCTCTACCACTGCCCCTACACAACAGTAGGTACCACTTAAACTATCTTCAAAGAGGTACGGCAAATCATGTTAACAAAAAGAGCACATTTTCCCACTAAGGCCTCATGTCTTCCGGCTTTGGCCGGGGCTTCAGCGTCTTAGGCATGGCGAAGCCAGAGGCCTCGGTGCCCCCTTGTGTTTCTCTTGCTTCTTGTTGAGGGTTTAGGCCTATAGGGCTTATTGTGCTGTTGAATTAGGGGAAGGGTTGAGGGTTCGGGTTTATTTTTTGATCTCTTCGGCCGTAAAATGTTGCGCATTTGGTGCTTTTGGGGTGTGGGCTTTTTCTGACGGGTTGAGACTCTACAGCACTTTGAAGGGTGTTGTGTAGGCGCTTTTTTTGTTGTATTGTCTGTTGAGCGCGGGCGTTTTCGAACTGGACATCAGGGCTTCGAGCTGCAAGGTTCATGCTCGAGGATGTTTCCATAGAATCCAAGTTGCATGCACCGTGGGATACTGTTCCTGAACCCATCAGAGCCTTGTGTTGCAGATAGCCCGTAACCTACCAGGTAGGCAGCTGGACTTCTGGGATGGTTGCACAGAATTCTAAACAATTCGGGACTTGAGGGTTTGGCTTCCTCTCGGACTTCTACGATGATGTTCAAACATTTCGTTGAGCCGCTTGTCCTTGAAAAGGGGCCTCCATGTTGAGCGGTTCTCTTGGTTAGGGCTCGTCTGCCTCGCACGGCTCACAGAGATCGTCCACATCCCAACAAAGCCCTGGTCTGAACCCAAGGTCCCAGGTTCAGGGTTTCGGGCTATAGGGCTTAGGGTTTAGGGTTCTGGGGGGCTCTATGAGTGTAAATGGAGCTTTGAAGCCCGAAGAGGACTAAGGGGTTCAGGTGAAGGGTGTCGGCTAAGAGGCTTAGCACAGCTGGCATTCCTAAACCCTGAACCCTGAAGCCGAATCCCTCTTTAACCCAAGATCCAGGTTGGTTTCCTGTTTAGTTAGAAAACGAAGGGTTTGGGGCCGTTGAAGCTCCTGCCCATTGAGATGCAAGTATGGATATTCATTTGACTTCAGAAGGGTTTTAGAGGGCTTGCTATAAAGAGGTGCCAATGGAGTGTTACAAGAGATTTCAACAGGGGTGAATCCATTTACTATAAACAGTCCAGCCCCAAGCCCCAAACCCCAAACCGTGTTTTCTAAGGTCAGGGCCGTCGAGGAAGCATAGCCCCGTGGCATGGCTTTGCCAGGGCCACCCACCAGGGTTCCCATGGTAGCAGGAAGCTGAGAGCCGTATTGAAAGAGCAGAGATTGGGTTGAGATTTGAGGCTTGGTGTTTCGGGTTTAGGGTTCCGGTGCTCTCGAGGTTCTGAATCCGAATGGCGGTTTAGGCCACTGCAGGCTTTGGGGTGGCCTGCGATAGGAAAAAGGCCCGATTGCCTAAACCTTATTGCCAACCTGCCGGACATCCCTGCGACAAGCGGTTCCCATAAGGCGGCATTAGGAACAAATTGTATATTTGTTGGGTACCTGGGACCCGGTGGGATGTCAGACCTGTCCATGGGAGGTATCCGAAAGCTTCCGCAGCCTCCTCAACTGCGCTTCGAGGCCGGGGATGTATAGACTATAGATGAAGGGTAAAGGGAAACCGCTTTGATCTTGTATAGGCTTGAGGGCGACCCGTGAATGGCGGGGTCTGGAAGCCGTGCCTCAAAGCTTCTTGCAATGACATACTGTTCGGCGCTGCAGCTAATGGATGAACCTGAGTGCTCAGCCAACTCAGCAAAGGCTCTTGCAGCCAACTACTTTTCTGCCCTGAGCGAATGCACTGGATGAGCCTGTATGCTCAATTCGCTCAGCAAGCTAATGAAACAACGCCCGATGCCAATGACTGCTAGGCTAGGGTTCAGAATGTGGTGATTCAAACCCATGTAAAGCTAGAGGAAGCTTGTCGTAGTGGTCAAGGGTATACGATTTGATTTAGGGCAATTTAAGGCTGAGGATGCGGGGTTTCAGGAAGTTTTCAGTGTATGGCTTGGCCTGGAGGTCTACGGCCGTAAATCCAGGAGAGCACACTGGGATGGAGCTCAAAAAGATCTCAAGGTGTATGGGAAGCTTACACTGTGGTTATACTGTATACTTCTGAGTCGAAAAGCTCGAAGGGCTTACACAAACAATACGGGATCGCAGGACGTTTCGACACAGCAACTCAGAACAGATTACAAGCAGACTCCCTAGTGTCGCAATAGTTCGCAGGTCTGGGCAGCTGTTCAACAATCCTTGTAAACCTACTAGAGACGCAAAGCCCTGAGCGCGAAACAATGAAGCCGAAACCTACAACCCTTCACCAACAGTCTGAACCCGCAACCCCTAACCCCAAAGCCCAGAAGCCGTATAGCACCCTGCAGGATCTGAGAGGAGCCCTGAAAAAAGCCCCAACCGCATGTAGGCCTCTTATGAATCCTGAGCAATATAGTACACAGAAATGTGGGTAGGTGGGCCTGAGGCTCGTTGATTGTGGCTTGTTCAAGCCCCTGTATGCAAACCTGCACTCGACAGACTTTCCGGCCTCGTTTCTCAGAATGGGGTATTGGGGTATTTTTGCCAAGATAGAATAAGGACTGTAGGAGGATAGGCTTGCAGCGAAATTGAAAACCAACCTAATATGTTGGGCGAGGCTATCGGGCACTACTTATTCCGACTGCAGCTCGCGTCAGATCCTCGATGTCGGGCTCTGGCCTCGGATTCAAGGATCTGCAATTTCTGCTCTTGGAATTGGGGCTTAGAGTTTTTTGCTTAGGGCTCTGCGATTTGGGTCTTGGGTTCAAATTCAACCTTCAGGGCCACTGCAGGGTCTGAGTTCGGTGTTCGGGGTCGGGGGTCAGTCTTACCAAGACTCCGAAGTCAAAGGCAGCTTGCTCAAAGGGGTCATTTCGGCCGGTATGGCGTACCGAGGAGTAAGAATTGGCCACAGTGGTCTTTCCAATGCCATGGACGGGGGCCCAGCTTTTTCAAGGGTCCATGCACCTCGAAAAACCAATAGGTCTATTGCCCAAAGGCTTATGATGCCGTGCTTTACGGCCGCACTAAAAATTATTTCGGCACGCGGACTCTTCGGGATAGGGATTGGCTTGTGTTTTACTGCTTTAGTCTAGGCTTTCTGCATAAGCGATGACGCAGCTTTGTACATCGCCGACTTGCTCAACTAAAGACAACATCCGAATGGTCGAAGTACCAAAAGATGATACACTCTCATGCATAACATCATCACCAAACATACAAGTATGTACAAATGTTACTATGCGGAATCCAAGCCCGAAGTCGGTACTCCGAACCCTTAGAGTAACACCAAGTCAAAAACTACATCACAAGCCCCAGCCCCCCGGATTAGTTAAGCCCCAAACCTTCAAACTTAAATCCGCGAACCCCTAAACCCTATACTCTCACCGATTTAAAACTTAGCACCGGGAGCCCTTTATTATGATGTTTGTTATTAGTCCACAACATCAGGTTGGGGCCTGACGGATTGGTCTTAACAGCAAGGAACTCGAAACGTAAATGCTGGAAGCCATTCCGCCTACTCGTAACATGTCCTAAACTCTACGCAGGAGGCACCAAAACCTCCAACAAGAAAGCCCTACAACCATGAAGCCTAGCCTCAAAACACCGAAACTCCCCAACACTTCCCGGGGAGCCTTAGAAATCGAGGCGAAAATGCGCTGGCTGCCACCGCTCTTGTGGCGTCAGCTGCTGCTCGGGGGCATAGGGAGCCACCTCGCGGAGGATCAACAGTCTAGGAAGAGGGCTAGCATTATGTACGATAAGGGTGCTATCAGCATGTCAGAGGGTCCACGACACCTTTGACTTTTATCAGGGCCTTCAGTTAATATGAATCACCGCTTTCGTGAGCTTTCCGGTGCAATGCTTTTTCTGGCCTTGTCCAGTCGATCAGACTTGGGACATGTACGGCCCATCCCCCCATTGCTTGACTCTCGAACAGTCACTCGAAGAGTACTTCAATGGAGGGACATGCAAAGGCAATGAATTGAACAAAAATGTTGAAACGGGATCAGAGACGGACCAGATTGTCTTAACAGGGGTCTATAGGTCCGATGTCCGATAGCTGTCAAAGCCATGACCCAGTGTCATCTATCTGTTCGCCTTGAAGGCGATTCGCAGAGTGTGGCTGGGTCATGCACTGTATAGGGAGCCCCAGGCTCCAGTAAAGAGCTCAGGGTGCTTGAAAAAGGATGCTGTATCTCTGAGTACAGTCACCCGTGCTAGACAAGACTGGGAACCTTAGGGGGGCTTCTACGAACCCTAACGCTCCCACAGTGGCCATAGTGACCATGGTGATCCGAATTAAGTATGCAATACGCTACACTCCTGAAGGAGACTTTACATCTGAGCACATGGAACGCAGGATGCCGAAGTTGGTACCGTGTCCAAGCTGTCCACAACATCCTGGGCAGACGGGCGCTCGGCAGGCGTGACATGCCATGCAGCCGCCATGATGGGGCGCAGCTTGGCAGGGCAGTCGAGCAGAACGGGCCGTGGCTCCTTTCCTCGCTGGTACTGCTGCAAGATGACCTCCGGGTCGGAGCCTAGCTGGTGGAAAGGAGTTCTGCCGGAGCTCATGAAGTACATGATGAGGCCATACGCATAGATGTCCACCTTCTGGTCATAAGCCTGGTATCTCACAACCTCAGGCGCCATGTACCGATAGCTGCCAATCCCGCCCGTCATCGAGTATCCGTCGCACTCCCGAGCCATCAACCGACTGATGCCAAAATCAGACACCTTGATCTCCAAATGCTTGGTCAGCAGCAGGTTCAGTGGCTTGAGATCTCGGTGGACCACGTCACGGTCGTGCAGGAAGCTCAGCGCCCGGCCGATAGCGGAACTCCACTGAATCACCTGGTGGTTTCAGCAATTTTCTAGGTACCTCATTAAGGGCCCCTTCCACAGCAATCCTGCTACAGTGTAGTCGGGGTCCATCTGAGGGTAGCCTGTTTTTTCCGAAGCTTCCACCTGAGGGAGCGCGGGACGCCAGATTGCCGAATCATGCTTGTTGCGTTGGGTCACGAAGTAGCGTTCCAAGTCCTGGATTGCGGTTGAAAGGAGTAGTAGCATTCAAAAATGGTTATATAAGCTACAAGTATCAATTTGAAGCAAGCAATGGTTATAACGATGGCTATGTACAATGTAGTAGCGACAAGGTGGACATGAAAGAAGATACATTGCCGCTAATCTTTATGGTGTCCCTTTCATGGTAATTCAACGTAAGTTCCATAACAGCAACCCAGCGTCACCACCCGGCAAGAACTCCGTCACGCACATGATCGGCATGTGCGGCTCGATGCAAGCCCCAAGGAACATGACAAGATCAGGATGTCGAAGCGACGACAGGAGATCGATCTCGTGCAAGAGCTCGTCTGAGATGGCCCTGTCCTCCTGGTCAGCGTCGCTGCGCCGGCCGCTACTTGACAGCAAGCCCTCATTGGATCGAAGCTGTCTGGCCATGTCATCATCATGCAAACCAGCGCACTTGACCACCACATCGACACCTTGCCAGGATGCTTGGTACAATGTGCTTTTCAGAGTTCTGCTAAGCTCCTTCTTCACCTTGAAGTCTGTGCGAGACAGCTTCCAGCGAGAGTCCAGCGCACGAGCCCAAAGCCGCTGATGCCTGCTTGTGGAATCCTCGCTGCAGTCGGTAGAGCCCGTAATCGCGCGTCCCATCGACCCCTCAACCTCCTCTCCATCGCAGGTACTGGTTGAGATCTGGGACACCTTCCAGGCTGGCTCCGCGATGCTGGCGCATACAACACTCATGACTGCTGCAAGCTGCCCGCCGGAGACTACTAGGATTC